>PVIU01004559.1:0-125101 GCA_004026605.1 Ondatra zibethicus | reverse complement strand
GACAGGAGTCAGAATTTTGCCTGGTAAGCCACAATCACATGGTGATACACAGATTGATGAAAATGGGTTAATTTAAGATGTAAGCGCTAGCTAAAAATACCCTTAAGCTATTGGCCAAAGTATTGCAATTAATACAGATTTCTATGTGATTATTTTTGGGAGTCTGGGCAGCTGGGAAACAAACAAGCAGCCTCCAAGAACAGGTTGTAGGTCATCAAGGTAGAGAAAGTATGGCAGGGTCCAAGGCCATGGATATGTATGATGGGACTCCTTATTAATGACAGATTAATAAGTCTCTTATTTGTCAGAACTCTCGAGTAGGCAGAGGTTTAGCCTTCACAACCCTGCCCTACTGGTGTGCTACTGTCAGCATATCTACATAGTCTAGCGATCTCACAAACCTCCAAAACAGCACCATCAACTAGGGACCAAGTACTCAAATACATGAGCCTGTGGAGGACATCTTACACTTAAACTTCTTCACCGACTGTTTTGAAGCTGTATGTTTATCTATAGAGCACCATGCTCCAGGTTCCCTCACATGTGTGCTTCACTATCTTGTTGACCTCTAGGAATACTTTACTAGCCTCAAAAGCAATTTAAAATGTTATTATCAACAGCAGACAAAATAGAAAAGGTGAGATTGTTTTCAATAGTCTATGTAATCCAGTTTATGAAACCTATATAAATATGACTTATACCCTAAACATGTGAAATCCTACTCTTTGGGAAAACATGGATGGACTTGGAAATCATGTTAAGTGCAATAAGTCAGGTATAAAATTATAAGTGCTGCATGAACTCACTTGTGTGGAACTTAAACACTTACCTCATGGAAGTTTGGAGTGCTAACTAGGAGCTACCAAAGTTAAGAAGACAGGTTGTTGCAGAGAGGGCCATCTGTGAGTACTCTCTATTTGACTTAAACAGGAGTAAGACAGTCTGTTCTGCTGTCTGATTCACAGTAGATGTGACAGGATCAAAATGCCAAAGGAAAACAATGCACAAGCTTTCAACATAAATCTTAAATATTGGAAGAAGTGCTTAACCTTATTTAAACATTAGAGTCTTATTTAAACATTACATAATGAAATATCACATAGGACCCCAAAAGGAAGAGTAACCTTTATGTTTTACCTACCAGTTTATAACTTTACTTTTAAGTAAGTTATTCATTAAATGCTAACATACATCTTATGTGTATATTATATATAGTATAAATACATACATATTTACATGTGTGTGTAAATGAAACCAGCCATGCTTTTTATTCTCATAGCAAATCTGATAATTAATAGTCACATCATTTTCTGAGAATTACCTTCTTTTAGAGTTATTCCCTCGTCTATGCTCTTAAGCAATAAAAATCACTAGCCGGATATGTCGCTTTAATTTTAGATGATGATAATGAAGCATGTCATGCCTGGATACAGATGTCAAAAGGTAGAGGGCAGAAATGTAACTGGAAAAATGACATTCTGACATTTTTCCCTTTGGGAGGAATAAATCCACTTGCCTTTAAGGCTACTGATGAAACTTAAGAGTACACTTTTCAAATTAAAATGTATAGTAAAATTTAAACTTATAATTCATCTCTCTGGGGCCTCAAGTCAAAATAAGGCCTCTGTTAAATGAGCACAGACCATATTTTAGTTATTGGGTTAAATTTAGCATAAATAACATCTTATATAAATCATATTGCTAGACTGAGGGCTGGTGCAGTAGTTCAGTGGTACTATTTGTCGAGCAGGTACAAAAAACCTGGGTTCAATTCCCAGAACCACCGAAGGAAAGAATTCCATGTTCCTTGTAAGATTTCTTTCAAATAGAAATTTATCCACTTTTATTTAACTCTGTGTATCTGATACTAATGCATGATTGAGATTTCATGCACTATCTTTATCTGTGAAGCTGTCTATGGTGGAGAAGAAGCACCATTATTAGTCTTTGCTTCCTAAACTTAAACACAATTCCGGGAAGGTCTTCCTGGAATTTTCCATTTTTCGTCCAATCTTCTTTGAAAAACTGTTGGTACCTCCAACTGTAGGCAGCAGTTTTGTTATACTGTCTGAGTTCTACATAAAGTTTGCTATCAGTTACTTAGTCCAAACCATATGTGGCTTTATTCATATTTTGCTCTGTAAACACTATATCATTGACCAGCATCCTAGATCCAGCTGAAACTTAGTTTGTCAGTTCAGTATAATTAAATGTCATACACACAATTAAAATGCAATTCTAATTTTAAAAAAAATACTTTATCATGTTACTAGTATTGAAACCTGAGCTTGACCAACTAGCTCATCCTTATACCTTCAGTTTTGTTTCCAAAAGGTGAACTGTGTTAGAAGCTTGGAGGGTGTCTTCACTACTTAACAAACACATAATCTTGTCAAATAAAAATAATTGTAATTAAATAATTGAATAATCATAAATGAACATAATGCAATGTATCGTGATCTTCATTTTATTTTGTCTACCTGAAATATTAGCCATTCATGAAACACAGTTACTTTTCACAGATGACCACATGAACTACTTCCCTGCTTCTGAAATAGTTCTATGATTAAGAAAGTTGTCTATTGTGAGCAGAAATGTGAAGGATCTACAGTAAAAGGCAAAAGTTAATGGAATGCACCACACTATAGGTTTTCTTTAGTTTTATTAACTTCAAATATTTTTATTAAGCAAAAAGGATTCTGTAACTAAACCTTTTTATTTCTCTCTCTCTCTCTCTCTTTCTATCTCTCTCTCCCTATCTCTCTCCATGGTTTATTTATCCATACTTCTTTCTTCCTCCAAAAGTTTATAACATGTAAACAGCAATCTTTGATGAATATGAACTGTAAATGAAGTTTACGTAGAAATGGAGCAGTCAACAAAGTAAAATTAGTATATAAGCTCTTATTTTTTAAGGTATTTATGCTAATAGCATGTGTTGTGCATTTGGGTAAATAAAAGAGTTTGGAGGGTAGTTGTACAGCAAGCAGCAGTGATTTGATTCCTTTGTTTTTATTGTGGTCTCTTCCTCATCTTGGAGTCTGTCTTGGTAGGTAAGGAGTTTCATTATAAACTTGAATACCGTTTGATACTGGATGCGCTTCCAGGTCTCTTATCATAGCTCTTAGCAGAAAGCTACTCCCCCCCCCAAAAAAATACAGAATTCTTGAGCTTCTCATAGCTTATAATCAAATAAGAAAAATAAACTCTAAATGTTAGTGGCATGTCAACACATATGTTAAGTGCCTTAGAGAATGAAAATTATGATTAAATACATATAGAACCTATGTCTTATTTTAATAATCTGCACAAATATTATATGCTTTCTCCTGTGGTTTCTACTTGGAAGTCATTGCGAGACCAGGGAACAGTCTTTAAGTTCTATGCTTGGGTCATTTCCAAGTTTGGTTTGTGAGATATTCAGCAAGCTGTAACGTTTCACCCATCTATGTGCCTCAAGCAGTTCATTATGAGTGAATTATGCCAAGCGTTTTATTCCATGAGAGAAAATCTTTCAATATATATATGCCCTTTTCTTCTTGGTCATTTGGCAAAGACGAGAATTCAGTTCTATCTTTAACCAATTATCTCTAACTGGTACTGTGTGAAATTGTGGCATTATGAACTAGTGCTTTGGGTTTGTTTTGAAACTAAAATGTTATAGCTCCCTTCCATGGAAACATCACTTCTCTTAATACCAGTCTAAGAAATAAAAAGAAAAAAAGAATCCATCAAAGGGTTGTGAATGTGAAGGGGATATAGAGGTTCATGGGAGAAAGAAAAATTAAAAACAAAAACAAGTAGTCAAGGAAACGTAGGTGTAGACAGTCCCCTGGAGACCAATTAAATTGATACATTCTTAGAATTCTGTATCTTTTCCCAAAAGGCTTGTTTTACTTACTGTTACATTGGAACAAGGAATATGTATTTTATAACTGATCCCAAGACAGTGGGCCACAGTGAGAAATTCAACCATATAGAAAAGCAAATTGTATTGTAAAAAGTCATATTTTAAGTTCCACTATCCATTTCTATCTTATGGTAGAAGAAGATTCCAGAATGTAGGTTATTTTGTGGCAATCATATTTGTTAAATCCTTCTGGTAAGTGTCTCTAGGGCAGTGATTCTCACCTGTGGGTTCTCACCACTCTGGGGCCACATATCAGATATTTACACTGTAAATCATAGCAGTAGCAAAATTACAATTATGAAGTAACAACCCAATACTTTTATAGTTGGGGGTCACCACAACATGAAGAACTGTAATAAAGGGTCACAGCATTTGGAAAGTTGGGGAAACTGCTCTAGGGTATACTATGGATATGGTTTAAATGTAGCTTACAAAACAAAAACAAATAAACAAAAACAAGGGTTGGAAGCTTTTTCTTTGGTACAACAGTGTTAAAAGATGATGGAAACAATTAGAAGTAGAATCTAAAAAAAGAATTATCCGCCCATGGGACAGAAAAAAAAGCCTTAGAAAGGAATTGTCTTCTTTCAGACCCATCTGTGAATTTCTGTTTCACCATATAATACTCTGTCTCTGTTTCAGTCTCTGTCCTCCGTGTCTCTCAGTCTCTGTCTCTCTCTCACACATACACCCAATACATATTATAAAACCAACAATATTTTGACCTTGAGATTATTGTAGTCATCTATGGACATGATTGACTCTCAAGGAAAACTTCAATGAGCCAGACATTAGGAAAGATCACCTGTCCTTCGATTAAAAAAAATGATTTGTTTTAGTTTATTTCTTTATGTTTCGGTTTTAACCAAGACCAGAAAAAATGTAAACAGTGATTGCTTTGGTTTCTCAAAAGAAGATTAGTAAGACAACAAATCAAGTATTAAGATATAAAGCTTTGTTTTTTCTTTACATTTAATGCTTATACTTTACAACTTGAATCACATATAAACTTGGTTCTTTTTTACCTGAAGTCCAACATTATGTACCTTATATTTTAATATAAAATATTTCTCCTATAATTGGGCTGTATAATTCATATTGTTTGTGGGAAGGGCCATTGCTGTTCTTTGAAAGTAATTTGAAACTTCATTCAGACTGTAATATTGACAAGGTCAAAAGAATGAAGGCAGCAGGAGTGTTAGTAGTTGGCTGTTTGTTGAAGATAGAAGGAAATTCACATCAGTGCATGAAACCAGCACTGTGTGAAGCCATCAGGGAGCATAGGATGACTTTATCAATCTAATTGCAGTAATTGCTGCAGGTGTAACTGAAACATCTAAAACGGGCCTTCATACCAGGATGCACAGATTTGTAGCAATACAAAGGCCTTACAATTATAAGACAGTTTCACTTTGAGTGATTGCTGGAAAGATGGCATTTGTACCAAACAAATACATCCGCCACACTCTGCACACCAAAAACTCTTATTTGGGACCAGATTATAGGTATGCAGAAAAAAAACTAGGGATGTTTCTCTTCAAATTGACTTTGTATTTTTAGCTGAAACTGTTGCAGTTTTGTAGAGTACTAAGACTGGAGGCCTTTGATGCATTTAATGGTGAAAATGATAATTTAGAATAAAACAAGTTTTTTTTTTAACAAAGAATTAAGGACATCAATTTTTTAAAGTCAACATTTTTAAGGGTTTAGAATGATTTCTTTCATCAACTTGTTGTGGTGTTTACTGGTATAACAGAAAAAACGTTGATTACTATATGTCTCTAAACACTATCTTCTAAGTCTTCTATAATAACTGTGCACAGTCATATAGAAGAACAGAAAACATGTATTTCTGTGGTTGTTTGCATGTTACATCTAGGTACACAGAGATATGTTCTATAATTTTTATTTAATGTGAAATCCTAACCAAACTAAAGAAAATAAGTGAATAACATAACACTTGCATGTTGACTGTTTTGTGGTGAAATGCGGTGACAGCCTCCATTCCAGGCACTATGCTCAGCATGAAAAATAAAGGTTTATATGTTACTGTTTCTTTGTTTGTTTTTTTAATTTTAGCAAGTTTAGAATCTTCATTTTTTGCTCAGTTTTTTTCCTACATCACAGCTGCTAAAGCTCTCAGTTACTGATCTAAATTTAGTATCCACATATGGAATAGATGCCAGTCCTGCCTTGTTTAAACAAATCATGTGGTGTCACTAATTCATATTTATCCCGTTAGGTGATATACTAAGATTATTTTTGAGAGAACAAAATCCTAGTCAGAAAGTGGCTCCCAAAAATACCAAAAATATGAATATTGAAAAGATTCCCAAATTAGTCCAGGTTTGCTAATACATTTGCTTTCTGGATTCTAAATTTAGTCTCCAGTTAGAGTCCCCATTAGCTCTTCCTATAGTTTGACCTCTAGGTGCAAGAACTGGCAAATGGCGAATGTTTGTTGTGCTTGCCCTTGGATAGTTACAACTCCATTTTATGACCATCTGCAACATATTTTTAGGTAGGTCAAAGAAAAAATTGAATTATATATTTGAGGTCCATTTTAATATGATAAAATGAGAAGTTTTCTTATTGTAGAAACTGATATTTATTTAATGTTGCTGTGCTATTGACTGCTTCTTCAGTGAGAGTAGTGATGGCTGCATTTATTAATCATAAAAAAATGTGTGTTAATGTCCAAATATAATACCTGACAACTTGTAGTTAGGCAGCAATTACTAACTTCAAGTATTGTTAATGAATAATAGGAATAAATACATGGGGTTAGAGAGATGACTCAGTGGTTAAGAGCATTTTATGCTTTTGTAGAAGTCTTGGTTTCAATTCCCAGCACCAGCTTATCATTAACTCCAGCTCAAGGGAATTCGGCACCTTCCACTGACCTCCCTAGGCACCATACAATCACATGGTACATATACATATATGCAGGCAAACTCTCAGACACACAAAAAAGTTAACTCATTAAAAGAGAAACAATACTTGTTAAGTATAATTAGTATATGAATAATAAATTGCTTATTAATTATCCTATTGACAATTAACTTGAGAAAATAAATAATAAATTAATTAATAAGCAAATAAAGAAACTCTTATATGTTGGTGGAGATTGATGCAGAATTATATAATCCCCTTAAATCAAAACCGCGTATGAGATACACTTGACCTTGGCCTTGTGGTATGTTGGTTCTGCCAGTGTGCTGAAATGATACTAATTATTGTCAGTCATACCTTTCACTTGTATTTTGCCTACATTTTATTCACTATACCTTTCAAAAGAGTTACTGAGGATAGAGTCCATACTAATGACTTACAGAGGAGAGCTATGAAGCCCCAGTTTTTCTCCGTGACTCTGTAAATAGGGACAAAATCACCTCAGATTTAATTGCTCCAAGTTCCTATCCTTGACCCAGCTCATCCTCCCAGTCAATTCCTCTAAAAAACCAATAGCTCAGGGCACTCTGTACATAACATACTGAAGCATTGACTACAGTGAACTGGATGTAGGGCATAGGCTCCTTCTCTTGGTGTGGGTCTCAAACCAAACATTGTTTGGCCATTCGCACATGTTCTAGCTACCCTTTACTCAGCACATTTTTCAGGCCGGACAGACTATAAGTGGGTAGATTTGTGGCTAGCTTGGTGACCAGGTTTCTCTTTCTACAGCCTGCAGAGTACCTTCTTGTGGCAAAGATAACTATATTCAATGAGCTGTGTGGAAGTTTTCCTCTGCAATGTTGTCCTGCTCTCAATTTACAGAGAGTGACTCTACATTCTAGCATCAGACTGGGTTGTTTAAGGATCTCCATATGACCTCCTCAGGCAGCAACTCAACTGAATGTAATGCAGTGCCACCTCTGAAAGCTTTGTCTGGCTAGAAAAGTTGGCCACTCAGACGCCATATCCTCCATGCCCTCATTATGGTAGCCGTTATACACGCTAGGAAGTTATACGCTGCATTTCAAATGCTCCCAAGTTCCAGCAGACACCCCCTGCACTCTCTCCCTCCATTTCCCAACCTGACCCCTCTCTCTCTTTTGTCTCCATCTGCCCCAAGCCCACCCACAAGCTCTATTATATTTCCCTTCTCAGGAAGATCTATGCTTCCCATTCTTAGCCCTCCTCTTTACCTAAACTCTCTGGATTTGTTAAGTGTAGTTATATTATTGTTTACTTCACAGCTAATAACCACTTATAAGTGAGTGCACACCATATTTATCTTTCTGGGCCTGGGTTGCCTCATGGAGGATGATTTTTTTCCATCATCCATTGGCCTGTATATTTCATGATGTAGTTCTTTTAAACTACTGAGTAATGCTCCATGTCTTTATCTGTTCTTTGGTTGAGTGACATCTAGGTTGTTTCCAGTTTCTGGCTCTTATGAATAAAGAGAGAATTGAACAAGTGTCCTGGTGGTAGGATGGAGTGTCCTTTAGGTATGTTCCCAAGAAAGGTAAAGCTGAATTTTGAGGTTGATAGATTTCCAGTTATCTGAAGAGATGCCATACTGATCCCCATAAGTTTACACTCCTACCAGCAATGGAGGAGGGTTCCCTTTGCTCTGCATCCTTGCCCACATGAGCTGTCACTTCTGCTATTGATCTTACATATTCTGACAGGTGTAAGATGGAATCTCAAAGTAGTTTGGATTTGCATTTCTCTAATGACTAAGGATTTTGAACATTTCTTTAAGTCTTTTTCAGGTATGTGAGATTCATCTATTGAGAATTTTGTTTATATCTGATGCACAATTAATAAAAACGCAGAGACAGATATTTGGGTTCAGCCTGAAGACCAGAAAAGAAAAGCAGCCAGCCACTGGTTCTTACCTCTATTCAGTCTGAAGTGGTGATCCTGCCTTCAGGAATCGCAGAATGAGAATGTGACTGAAAGCTGTTTCCTTCTGTTTTATAATCCCATCTAGTTCTGGGATTAAGGGTATGCACCACTACCACTTGGTTTCTGTGGTAAACTAGTGTGACTACTGGGATTAGAGGTATATGTCATTGCTGCCGGGTCTGTATGGCTGGCCAGTGTGGCTCTTTTAATTTTCTGATCCTCAGGCAATCATTATTTATTAAAATAAAAGTGAAATGCCACTACATATATCTGCACCCCATTTTTTCTATTATTTGTTTTATGATATCTAGTTTCTTGAGTTCTTAGTTTATGTGAATCGCCTCTTTGTTCAAATGAATGTGTCTTTTGCTTTACAGTACAGAAGCTTTTCAATTTTATGAGGTTCCATTTATTAATTGTTGATCTTAGTGCCTGCACAACTGTTACTCTGTTTAGAAAGTTGTCTCCTATGCCAGTTCCTTCAAGGCTGTTCCCCACATCTTCTATAATGATTAGTGTATCTGATTTTATCCTATTTATTTAATTTTTGTTTTTTTTTTCAAGACAGGATTTTCTCTGTAGCTTTGCAACCTGTCTTGGAACTAGCTCTCATAGACCAGGCTGGCCTCAACCTTGCAGAGATCCACCTGCCTCTGCCTAGCAAGTGCTGGAATTAAGGGCGTACATCACCACTGCCTGGCCAAGTGTATCTAATTTATATTGTATGCTTTTATCCACTTGGTTTTGAGTTTTGTGCAAGATGATAAAAATGAATCTATTTGTATTCTTCTGCCTGTAGATATCCAGTTTTACTATCAACATTTGTAAAAGATGTTTTCTTTTTTCCATATGTCTTTCTGGCTTCATCAAACATCAGGTCTCTATATGCATGTGAATTTATGTCTAGGTCTTCATTTTGATTCCATTGATCAATGTGTCTGCTTTTACACTAAAATCATGAAGTTTTATTATTAAACTCTGTATTAAAACTTTAAATCAGGGATGGTGATACCTTCAGCAATTCTTTTATTGTTCAACATTGTTTGAAAAAATCCTGGATAGGTTATGGATACAAGGAACGTACCTAAACATAATGAAGGCAATTTACAGAAAACCTATAGCCAGAATCAAATTAAAAAGAGAGAAACTTGAATAATGGCACTAAAATCAGGAATAAGGCAGTATTTTCCACTCTTTCCATATCTGCTCATTATAGTACTTGAAGTTTCAGCTACAGCAATAAGACAAATGAGGGAGATAGAGGGGATACAAATTGGAAAGGAAGAAGTCAAGGTATCATTATCTGTGGATAATATGATACTATACATAAGTGACCCTAAAATTTTCACTAGAAAACTACTATATCTGGTAAATGTTTTCAGCCAAGTGACTGGATGCAAGAATAACTGAAAATAAAATGTAGCCCACCAATATACAAATGAGAAATGGACTGAAAAAGAAATCAGGGAAATGACACCCTTCGCAATAGCCTCAAATCATATAAAATATCTTGGGGTAAGTCTAAACAAGCAGGTGAAAGACATGTAAGAAAAACATCGAGTTTTGAAGAAAGAATTTGAAGGAGATATAAGAAGTTGTAAAGATTTCCTACATTTTACTATGTAGACTTAACATAGTAAAAATGGCAGTCCTACCCAAAGCAATCTACAGATTCAATTCAATACCCATAAAAATTCCAACACAATTCTCTAATGACCTGGAAAGGACAATTCTCAAATTTATATGAACAAACAAATGATCATTTTAAATCCAAGATTCTAATACTCATGTTATTATTAAAGACAATACTGATAAATCGTGATGGTTTCAACAAAACTTAGAAAGTCCTGTGAAATTCTAAATCTCATGTTTCAATGACCAGAGTGTTACCAGGGTGCGGGGGGTGTCAGATTTGTAGTCAATGACTACTTTTCAAACACAAACAAATAGACTATCCTCCAGCTTGTGACAAATATGATTTTAGAATAGCGTGCTAAGTTATCATTTAAGGGGTAGAATATATTTCATGTAAAATATATGATTTTTCAAGAACTGCATCAGTTTTTTTAAAAGAATGCAATATTCTCACCTAGTTGGAAGATGGAGATAGGATATATTATTAATTCTGAGGTTCCTGAGTGCCAACAATGAAATATTTGTTCTTCCATTCCTCAACTCCTTCATTAGTCTTTAATTCTTTTAAATTTCAGCCTGTGGTCTCAAAATCTTTTTTTAACAGATTTTTTTTTATTTTTTCCATTCAAAAACATAATTAAATAAATAAATTTTTTTTTACATTTCTTCCCCTTCTTCCGGTCCCCTCCCGCTACCTCCCACCCCTCCTCCCTCTCCCTTCTTCCTTAAAAGAGGGCATGGTACCCTGCCCTGTTGGAAGTCCAAGGCCCACCCCCCTCCCGACCAGCCTAGGAAGGTGTGCATCCAAAAAGACTCGGTTCCCAAAAAGATAATACATGCAGAAGAGATAGGTACTGGTGTCATTGTTGATGGCTTCTCCATCTGCCCCCTTTCGCCGCCACATTCAGAGAGTCTGGTTTGATCATATGCTCATTCAGAATCTTTTTAGTAAAAATGAATAGGCTCAATGCAGGGTAAACTAGAAGAAGATGCACCATTAGGTTCTCTCTTACGGTATTATTTAATAAAGGCATGAATCATTCTCAGAGGTTCTTTCCCATCTCAGATGTCCCTGTGGTTTATTGGATAAAACTACTTCCTAGTTCTCTTGTCTATTAGCAGTTGCTAGGAGTCAAAGCACTTCCATGTCTGTCTAAGAGATGTATAACTGCTACAACTGACCTAGTCCCATCAGAATTCATCCCTGTGGCTGAGTGTGATACAACTGTGAAGAGAAATGAAGTTCTATTGTTACAGAGAAGAGGGAGCTGCCATCAACCTATCCCCTCACCTTACCGTGATCATTTTCACAGATCTACATAAGTCAGCTAAGTTTTACTCTTTGTACTAAATTATTCAACACCTTTTTCATTCCTAAAATATCCCAATGTGTTAAGCAATAACCATGTACTTAGGTCTTTGCCTCTTAAATATGGCAATTACTTCTAATAGTCTGCTTTTAATGTAGGAACTATTCTGGGAGAGAAAACATTGACTGACTTTAGTGAGTCAGATTTGAGGTCTAGTAGAACATTTGTTTGCTCTATTTTCCTGACAAGTGCTCATTATTCCCTGTCCTAATTGTAATAGTGGTCATAGTTGAATGTGGCACTTTATTTCTTTCTTAACTTACACCTACCATTATGGACATTGACTCTTCCACTGTCTTGAATTTTTCACATAATTTTTTGTTTTAGGTGTCTTGGTGGATGAGATGGTATATGTATGTTTGTGTAAGTATGTACATATTTATGTTGACATGTTTATGGATGCAGCAGATGTGGAATATCATATATACATATTTATGTAGAGATTAGAGACTGATTTTGGTTGTCTTATTTTTAGTTATTTTTGCCATATATTTTGAAACAGGTCCTATTACTGAAACAGGAGCTTTTTAGTTCAGTTATATAGATTAGTTCACGAGATCCAGGAATCTGCCTGACCCTGAATGCCCAACTTTAATGTGAATGCCATGAACCAAACTCAGACCCTCATGTTTTAAAGCAGGCTAACTGAACCATAACCTCCCCTTAGAATAACCATTGTTAAATGAGCACAGTTGATCATCCTCATCACTCCTTACATTTCTGACCCTGTCCCAGTGCATTAAATATAACTGGATCAGCTTGGAAACTCATATTGGAAATTATCAATATATGGAGTCTGTGATGGTTCGCAGTTTTGGATCCATTTCGTCTTGAATAAAAGTCAGAAAGTACAAACCTATTCTTGCTCCTCAAGGATGAACTACACGATGTTTGACCAAAGGTGTCGCTACTGGATGCTTTGCTCCTCAAAAGCCAGAAACTAGGATGTTTGACTTAGGGCATGAGATGTAAGGAAGTAATTAGGCTTGTTTATTCTTTGTATCATGGAAGTCTTGTGCCCTCCCCTTTTGATTGGGGTATATAAAGACTGTGAGTAATAAATTTAGGGCTCTTTGATGCAGTATTCACTGGAATCCCTCCAGAATCTATCTTCTATCTTTTATCTATTTCTTTTCTAAATCCATACTCCCCTTCTCAGGAGCATAAGGACCAGGATGGACCCAACATGGCATTGACTATCCCAAATGATCTTTTATTCTGGTTACAAAAGCTAATGGAGTATTCTATGTGGAAACAAAACCAACACTTAATTTCACTTGATCCAGGTATATATTATTATATACCTGGTTATAAACCTCATTTTCTCATTACATTTCTTAAAATTTACTTACTTCTATCCTCAGTGAAAAACAAAACAAAAAATGTTCCTAACATCTAAATAAATTCATTCTAAACCTACTTAACAACCAAGTAAAATGAGACATGATGTTGTTATCAATATTAATAACTGGAATAAAGTCATTAGCTAAAAATCTTTGAAGGAATAGTTTCTATACTTTTTTGATTTACTAGCATGTATTTATAACTCTGGAATGACACTGATTTTTAGGGTGCTTTTAAGTTGCTTTTATGATAAAGTGTATATTTCTTACATGATCATTGGGTAGTTTTCCCATTTAAAATCTACATTATTAATAAAAATTATACACATTATTCCCCCCTTATCTCATATGAAAACTGCTATGAATTCTGGTTCCAGTCAATAGATTCTGCTTTTATGATGGTCTCTTCTTAACACATCTTTCTCCTTACAGTCTTGTTCTGCTGTTGTGAGAGGCTCAAACACTCTTCTATCCCTGTAACTTATCTTTGCCTGATCTGTGGCTTTGTTCTGAGAGACTATTAGAGTTCTCTAGAGGAACAGACTTACAGAATAAATATATATTTTGCGAAAGGGGATCTATTATATTGAACTACATGATATGAGCAGACTAATCCAACATGACTGAAAACTGGAAAACCAAGAATTCTAGCTGTAGTTCAATCCATGAGGCAGGATACTTCAGTACCCTAATATGGTCCTGAAGGCTAGAAGATTCAATGCAGAAATGCTAACGGAGCTGGGTTCTGCTGACAGAGAAAGATAAATATATTCATCCACAAGAGGTGATGGCAAGCAAGCAGCACTGATAATTCCTTCTGACCTTTTAGTATCTGGGATGTAGAAGATGACACACACTAAGGATAGTCTTACCTCCTCAGATAATGATTCAAGAAAATACCCTCGTAGATCTGCCTAGAGAAGCTGTCTGTTACTGGACTCCAGATTCAATTAAGTTGACAATCAATATTAAATATCACAGAAGTGCAGTCTGACCTATAAAATTAATGTTACTTATTACCTATTTGATCCTGCAATTAAACCACCTTTCCTCTCTTTTGATGATTATGCATCTTCAGAGCTGTGACGATTTGCACATCTCCTTAGTAGAAGTGAGGAAAAGTTGAATAAATCCATCAAATAATTACTGGCTAGGTACCTTTGAGACACCAAGTACATGTGTGGTAGTTAGTTAAACACTCTGAGAAATCCAAGGTGTGTAAAATTAACTTTTCCCAAAGCACTGTAACTTCTACAGGAGAAGTGATGGTACATAGGTCTGTCATGACAGACTTTATTGGCTAAATGAATTTTTGTTGAATGAATATGATTCTAGTTAAAAAAGATACAAGGTTTCCGAGGAGATACTTCACGCTGTCAACCAGGTGATTTTTTTATGATATGGACGAAAATAAAATCACAGCCTAAGAAGCAAATACTACCCCTGTGTCACAGAGAAGCCAAGGCCCCAGGAGTGAGGTCCAAGGAGCAGCACAGTAGAGTTAACCAAAATGGCACTAACGGAGTAGGCTTGGGTGAAGAAGAGTTGGGTGTGGGAAACCTTTGACTGGTACACAAAGTTATGAACATATAAGTCGGACAGAAGAATTGGTAAAACATTATCACAAATCTATGATGATAAACAATTTAGGGAAGTCAGTGGAAAGTTGGCTTTCTGTTTCCTGCCTCCCCACATTTTGTTTCCTAAAACAATGATGCGTCATATGGCTAAGGACAGATGTGTGCAGCATCTGTGTTTTCTCTTTTAATTGAGGAAAAATTATCATTTAGTTTTTGAAGTAGTTAATCGATGAATTGATATTTCTTTAATTTGAGATTGCCCTCCATAAATGTTAAACATGTGAATCATCAGACCTTGTTGAATAGGTGGTCGTCTGTCCCTCCAGAGGTGTACCGGTTCACAGTATTTCAGAATGAGGTGATCGTGTCATGTGTCAGTGTGTGACACTAGGAAATATCCAGTCAAAGTCTTCTGAGGAGTCAAACGTCATAGTGTCAAAATTGTTTTCCTCTGGACTTTTTCATTAACCTTGTTCACATCTCATGTTAGAATATTGGGTTTTACCATCTCAGAACACTTATTAATTCTTCATTATGAAAGATTTTAATGTCTGGTTTCAAACATCAATGTGGCACAAGGTGTGTTTTGAATGATGTTGACCCAGGAAATCATTATTATTGTGAAAAAATTTTTAAGCTGCTTAGAATTTAACTAAGAAAAGGGAATGAGTTTAAAAGTTTTTCCACAGATTTGCAGCCAAAAAATTAAGGACGGGTTTTCATTTGATGAAGGCTTACAGTGAAGATGATAAAGCAGGGTACAAGAGGATTATTTGATTAAAACAGACTGCCTATTGAGGCAATGTTAGAAAAACAATGGCGGCAGTGCTACCAGGACCCTGATAGTAGAAAAAAGTAAATAAAATATATGTGAATAAAGATGTTACAAGATAGAAGAAATGCAATATTTCTACCAGAAACACCTTTGGCTAAAATCTTCTAATTCCAGAATAACGTAGTAAGATGTGGAAGGGTATCAGTTCAAGGCAAACTGACAGTCTATGATGAACTGTCCTGAACCTTAATTTTCTTTCCTATTTCCCAGCCACACAATCACATACTACTTATTAAGTGCTACTTAATTTATTCATTCAAGAGATACTGGGCTGGAGAGACAGTTCAGAAAATAAGAATACTTGCTGTGCAACAATGAAGACCCCAGTTCATATCCCAGCACACACATAAAGATTTCAGGCATGTTTACTTGTGCCTGCGACCACAATGCTACGAGAGAAAAATAAAAACACTGGGGTTTTTGAGTGCAGCCAAGTACAAGATCAGTGAACTGAACAGACCTGCCTAAAGAAAATAGGGCAAAGAGTGGCACCGACAGAAGCTATACACTTATACATGAATCTCTCTCTCTCTCTCTCTCTCTCTCTCTCTCTTTCTCTCTCTCTCTCACTCACACACACACACACACACGCAAGTGTGAGTTAAATGAATGTTTATTAAGTACCTTTTAACAATGTGGACTATATTGGCAAGTAAGGAAAACTGATATGTCTGCCCTGTGGAAGCACACCAGGTAAGATCATCTCATGCCAGAAAGAAGAGGGAAAAAAATCAAAAATGAATGGGATCACAGCAAAAGGACACAGAGGCAATAAATGCCTCCCTACAGGCTTAAATTGGGACAATTTGAACATCAATAAAAATAGTGTCTGCAACTGATTTAAGTATTAAATGCATAATAAATCTGTTCATTCATATGTCACAAGATGGATGAGTTCATAATAACCTGAAAAGTAGATTCAGCTCATTTCCATTTACCACGGAGGATGATGAAAGCCTGAGAAGCAGCTGGCTCAGGACCCACATACTAACAAGGCTGGCTCTGCACAGTCCTGGGGAAAAGGCTGACCGTCACAGTCAGTGTTACTAATACTATTACATACCCCTTGCTTAATCAGTCCTTGTCTGGTGATTTTCATGTGGTACAAAAATGGTATGGATTTTTTTTTATTGTTGCTTTCCTCTGATCTTTTTCTGTAACACTCAGTTTGCGTTGCACCTCATGAACAGCCACATGAAATAAATGGTCAAGGAGAGAGCTCCTTTATTCTAAAAAAATTTTCTTCAAGTTTCAAGAGAAGTCTGGAGCATGAGGAGGGGGGTCTCCCCTCAGCAATTCCGGCCACAAACTAGTTAAGAATGGTTGTATTAGATACAGTTCAGATCAAATCTAAAAGTGACACTACTTTGTCTTATAGTTTAAAAACTGTGTGAATATTTGTTTTGGTCAATTCTGTTTGATTTTAAATATATCTTTCTAAAAGATTATGTGTCTGTGCACGTGTGTGCATGCACACCATATGTGTAAGGGTGCCTGAAGAAGTGAGAATAGAGTCTCAGATTCCCAGAGTTAAAATTACAAGTGGTTGTGATCCACCCTGTGTGGGTGCTGGAAGCCAAATCAAAGTCCTCTGCATGAGCAGTAAGCAGTCTTAGTCACCAAAGCATCTCTCCAGCTACCATGAAATAGGTCTTAACCAAAGGAAACTTGCTTCTTAAGGAGGAGAAGCATATTTGAACAAATCTTCCTTCCCCGAGGCAGTTTTTTAACATTAATATATATTTACATTTTTTCTTACATTTCTATAATTTATTATACATCATTTACTGTTTTTCTTCACTGCAGAGCATACTATATATCATTGCATGTCCGCGTGTGTGTGTATTGTAGCTTACCTGTATAACTCAGCACACCAAATTATCAATACGTGTAATCTCATTACTCTATTCACAGTAAAAGAGAAAGAGATTAAATAAAACTAAAGTGTAAGTTCTAAAGTCACAACATCTCATACTACATTTACAAGTGCTCAGTAATGACTTGTAGCTGATAATCAGCATGTTAAGTAGCACAGACTGGAGAATATAGTTCTGAAATTGTTCAGTGTTTCTAATATTGCCCACAGTATTATTTGGGGGTGATATATATATATATTTTGAAGAATAAGTGTTAGTTGGTGTAAGTGAATGGTAATAAAAATAAACCTCATTGGGAATGTAGTTCAGCACCTAAAGTAAGATAGGCTAGAACAGATTGAGCAATATTCTCTATACTTACTCACAATTATTTTAAGTATGGGGCCCTAAAAAGCTCAGCCACTGTAGAGAAATAAATCACTTTCATCCACAGGATGTCAGGATACAGTAATTGTATAATAACTCTGATGATTTCACAAGATGCCATCTTCAGTTACAGCATTATCATTAACCCTGGAAAGATGTTAACCCTGAACACTCATCTGTCTACCCATGTGATTTTAAAATCCTAGTCCTGCCAATCACATCTACTAAAGTCTTGAGAAGTTGACTCATATCCCAAATGACTTCACTACAGAGGTCCCTACTACTTTTATGCTGGTTTACGATAGTAACTCCCTAAGTGCAATTTCTCCGGCAGGATTCCTTCCTCAATTCCATTGCAGTCAACAGTGTTTTATATCAAGTTACAATTCTATAATCTCGCACATAAATCCCACATGGCCTGCAGGCCACCTGCCTTGTTTCTATCCACTTTTCTCTCTCATCCTGTTCTTGTCCTGGCTTTACTATAGCCAGCAGGAAACAACTGTGGCTAAATCCCAGTTGTGCTATGGCTATATATAAAGTTAAGTCAACTAGAATTAAAATTAATTACAATAAATTGTGAAATTGCAATACTGTGTTGGGCAACACAGATAAGAATATGCCAGCGTGGCAGGACATTAATATGGAGAGTGGTACTTTGAAGTCCATTACTCTCCTTTAACATTGGTCCTTGTGGCATGCAAAGAGATTCTGAGGTGACTGAGTGGACCCCTGCTCAGCTCCCTGCCTTTCCTCCTTCCTTTTTCCAGTTTGAATTCAAAATTCAGATGCTGAGGTTTTATCTTTGTGGGTAGTCTGTTTGAGATCTGCTTCCATCTGCAGTTCCCAATTTATCCACCTTTCTTTGCTGCATTAAGACTCATGATCTATGAACACAAAGATTTCTTAGCACAGAATTTATCATCTATATTTTGACTGCCCAGAGAATGTGTGCATTTTATGGTTGTGCTTGTATCTGTCCTTCACTTACTTATCTTCACGGTAAGTAAGAGTTTAGATTAATACCTGGAACTTTTCATGCACCCCACAAACTTTGAATTAATTTATAAATTAAAATGTTCATTTCGTAAACAGAAATCTAATAAAATAAATGCACTTATCACATTTTTACATTTAAATCTTGCAAAATTCAACTTCTATTTCAAACCCTTAATTCATTTGTTGGATTATTTATTTCTATTATTTTGGGGGGGTGATAAACACCTGGCATAAAAATCAAGGGAGGAAGGATTTATGCTCTCAGGGGGTTCAGTCCATGGTCTGTGGCATGCTGGATTATAGGGGTCAATGGTGAGACATGCCATCACAGAAGTATTATCAAGTGTCAGAGGTTTCCACCACATGGTCACATGGTACATAGAATCAAGAATGATGGAAGACAGAGATAACTTTCAAATGATCATTGCCATGGACCTATTTCCTTAATAATTAGTACTGTCATTGACAGTCCAAGCATTGAACCCTGCCTTCCGTCTTAATAACAGGTATTGTACAAAAACATTAACCTGAAATCATAAAATGGTGACAAGACTATAATAATAATGATAATAATAGGAAATATATGGAAAATGTTACATGCAGATTAAAGATAATATATTTAGTATAAGCCAAGCCATGTGAGAATCCCATTATTGAACATAATTAGAACAAATGAACTGTTTTCATTTTCCTTGTTGCCTTCTAATCCTTAAATACATAAATATATAAGTTGCCTCCATATCTCAGACTTTAATTTTACTTTTAGTATTAATATTTCATCACAAATATATGACCATATAATTATTTTAATACATGTACAGTATTCTATCCTGTTGTAACAGCAACAAAATTTTCTAATAAATTTCTCTATTACTTAATGGACAATAAGATGATTTTCAGTATTTCATACTTTAAGTGGCCATGCATTGATTTTGTATAAACAGTGATTTGATGTTGTTGCTGGGTGGGGAGGTTACCTTAGGTTAAATTTCTTAAGTATAAATAGGTATGAGTTTCTGATATTTGAGATAAACTATATATATTCACACATATATATAATATGCATATAGCTTATATAGGTGTGTGATATTCCTATGTATTGTTATTTATGTATCATTATATATCTAAACATATAATTTTGCTTGAAATTATGTTTTAGTTTTTTTTGTATTTTTCTTTCTTTATTTATTGATTTTTTATTGAGCTCTGCATTATTCTCTGCTCCAATCCCTACCTCTCCCCTTCAACCCTCTCCGAAGGTCCCTATGCTCCCAATTTACTTAGGAGATCTTGTCTTTTTCTACTTCCCATGTAGATTAGATCTATGTAAGTCTCTCTTAGTGTCCTCATTATTGTCTAAGTTTTCTGGAATTGTGATTTGTAGCCTGATTTTCTTTGCTTTATGTTTAAAAACTACTTATGAGTGAGTACATGTAATAATTGTCTTTCTGGGTCTGGGTTAACTCACTCAAAATGATGTTTTCTAGCTCCATCCGTTTTCCTGCAAAATTGAGGTGTCGTTATTTTTTTTTCTGCTGTGTAGTACTCCATTGTGTAAATGTACCATATTTTCCTTACCCATTCTTTGATCGAGGGACCCTTAGGTTGTTTCCAGGTTCTGGGTATGACAAACAATGCTGCTATGAACATATTTGAGCATGTATCTTTGTGGCATGATTGAGCATACTTTGGATATATACCCAAAAGTGGTCTTACTGTGTCTTGATATGTAAAAGAACATGTTGGAGTTATGTTTAAAAAATAAAATTTCCAACCTCATTCAAAGATTAAGAAAGTTTAAATTAAAGTAAAAACCTTAGCTAGCTTACCTTTCTTTGAGAATTGTCTTGTGTGAATGAATGTGGTTTGTGAAGCACACTTTTAAGAGTTACAGATGAGAGTGAAGGTCATGAGCATTTGACCTTGAACATGATTCATTAGAGCTTTGAACCCCCTTGCTTTAGATGTATCTCAGGAAGGAATTATTGTCTCTGTAGGCCATCATCACAGAAGTTTTGATTTTGAAGTTTAAGTCAGGTGTCCGTTTCTGTTGTGTTTTATGTTTGTTGAGGTTTGAGCCCAGGGTCTTGTGCACAGTAGGTAAGTGCTTTCTACATTGAGCTACAGCACAGCCTCTATATTCTTGACTCTTAGTCCATGTCAATCATATATCAGACCTCATAGTAAGGGCTTCTTTGCCTTCTCATGCTTTCTTAATATCCCTTGGTTTTTGTCTTGAAACAATGATATTTTTGATTCATAGGTTAATTCCATTTCTAAATTTTTAAAAGACTATGAACTATTCTTTATTGTGGCTGTATAATTTTAAATTGTCATCAACAACATGTAAAAGTCCCTCTTTTCTTCACAACCTTGCCATTAAGTCATTGTGATCATGATTTTGATTTACCTAATTATTTGATATCTACTTATTGTTTAGCTTTCATGCCTGAATCTTTTGACAATATCAAATGTTCTATCCCATGATGATAATAATAATGTGAATACAGAAATTATAGCAATAGTGTACCTGGCATTGCAAACATTTAAAACAGGTAATGTTTTTATACATAATCATTAGTTTGGGTTTTAAGTTCCCATTTGAAAGATGAAAATATTGAGTTTCAGAGTGGTAGTGTAATTTTTAAAGCATTCCTTCTTTTCTAAGTAGATCATTAGAGTTGATGTTTCTTGTCTTGTGTGGGTCAAGAGATTTATTTTTAACTTAAAAAATGCTGGAAGTATTTGCCAGAAACTTGTTTGGGGAAAGATAAACCCATTTTTTTTTTCAGTTGAATTGTTGGGAAGGCAGTGAGAGGCCTGGGAGGAACTGGGAGAGGGATATGACTATGTTTGAAATACACTGTATGACATTTTAAAAAATAAATTAAAAAGATGATTTTAAAAAAGAACTTCTGAAACCCAGAATGCAGAAATATATTCAAGGTTTCCTTGAATCCAAGTACAATTTCACTTTTAGAATAAATGCCCCAAGAAAATCTAGTTTTAGAAATAATAGGCATCTAATTGCCTGAGAATTGGTCTGAATTTATTTCAAATAAGTTATACAAAATTAATCCGTCTTCAATCTGGAAACTGGTAGACCAGAGGGCCCCTTTAGGACAGGCCAGCTTGAGTTCTCCAAGATGTGGAATAGAATCTTCGATGACTGTTTAATGAAAAATATATATAAAAACCAGTAACTCAGATAATTTTGTCAGCCTGAGTGTTCCCAAATGCTTTGATAATTGTCATAAAACTGAAACAGAACAGGTCAAGTGCATCAGGATGAAGTTTACCAGACTCTGAAGGTTTTGGCTTTTCCGTTATAAAGTTCTTCAAATTTCTCACTTTCTTTCATATTTGCGTTTATAAGATATGCCACGGGGAAGCTGAAGTCTAGGGAGACTCTTCTTATGTTAGTTATACACACTTAGGTTTGGTGTTTGAGCATTTAGCACACTGATATGATAAGATACTATTTATCAATGCATAAGAACACACAAAGGAATCATACAGGAAAGATGAAAACCTGAAGCACTAAGGTGGATGAAAAAAAAAAAAAAGCAGTTGCACTTTGTGGCTTCTTTTATACAATATCCCCAGAAAAGGCTATTACATAAAGGTAGACTGCAGATTGGTGGTATTCTGGCTCTGGCAACAGACATGAGGATCGACTGGAAGTGGGTGCAAGAGGGTCTACTCGGGATAGTAGACATGTTCTAAATTCAGATTGTGGTGATGCCTGCAGAACCCTGTAAATGTACTAAACTTTCATTAAATTCTATACTGAGATGTATGGTGTACTTTGTAAATTGTGGTTGATCTCAATAATGTCTTTTTAAACGGACCCTCCAGATGTTTAGCTTTGCCAGCACTCATAAGAGTCTTCTTATCTTAATGATTATTTCATTATTATTTGTATTTCCCTACCGAGTCTTTATCATCCTATTACGTACAGTGAGAGATTCTGCCATAGGACCCAGTGCTTGGATGAATTTCAACATTTTATCAGCCTTTTGGATGAAGACACGCTTTCAAGTTCGATAATGACACAGCTGGAAGGGATAACGAATATAACAGAGCTCCAAACCAAGGCTTTGAGTTATTTTGACAGACTGAAAAACTGGGCCAAAAAAAGGAGATAAAAATTAACAAAAAATAAATAAATGTAAAGTCTGGCACAGACCTGCTTCCTCAGACAGGAAAGAGAAGTATATGCAGGTGGATTAGCTCGTATCTTATTTTGAAAATTGCATGCTTATGATGAAGGGAATCCCAAAAAGTCCCAGAGAGGACTTTGGAACAATGTTGGAGACTCTGGCGAATTTACAATGCATAAGGTTTTCAGAACGTACATCTGAATACTCCATGATTTGAGTTTACATAATTTTATATATAATGACCAAATTCCACACTTCTAATTTATACAATATACCCAACTGTAATATCTGTTTGTATTGTAGAACTGAGACCTTTCCCACGTTAGGCAAACAGCTAGAGTAGAGGACATACTTCTGGAACAAGTGACCCGACTGCATGGCTCCTGTTCCCACTTGAACTTTGTCATTTACGTTTACATTTCTTCCTACGCCAAATTCTGTTCCTGAATACTCCTGCCAAGCAAAATTGCAGAAGCATAGGCATACGGAGCTTCTGCACTTTGAGAGTGGTGGCAATGACGATTTTTTTTTTTTTACCAATAACAGGATTGGCTTATGTTAGCTCAAATCCTTTGGGAGGGACTCATTTCCATCACTCTCCTTTAAAGTGTGGAGTATCTAATGAGCTGTATGAAAATGCTGAGGTATCAAAGGCTGTGGCCACTGGAGCAAGAAGGCAGTAAACTCAATAGGAACAGCTGCTTAATAAAAGGCTATTAGTAGGCCAGAAAACAAAAGAGAGCTTGCTGAGGCATACAACCTATTTTGAAATTAATTTGAAATAATCACTTAGGCGTTGGTGTGAAAGAGATTTATCAAAATTCAGAAATGTTATTCAATGCCTCTAAATACACTTTTGAATATTTTTCCTCAGAAATATAAACATAAAGGGCAGTCATATCTTTACAAAAACTAGAATGTACCATGTGCTTACTTGATACACTTTTATTGTTAGGAAGAAAACTGCAAGGTGCGAGCTCAGCAGAGACATAATTGCTGTGTTCTTGTTTCTAAAGGTCAGGCGCACAGAGAAAAGGTAGACCAGGACCCCATGTAGATCTGAGGACTACACTTCCAAACTTCTGTTTGGTATATATACTTATTATAAAAAATAACTTAAATGAGTTTTAAAAATAATGAATGAAAAATTTAGGTTACTAATATAAAGATGTCTTTACTTCTTGTTTAGCTCCAAGTCCATTTAAGAATTCATTTACTACATAAAACCTTGATTACAACCTTGGAAAAAATTCAAATGCTTTACTCTCCTCACTGATAAAAATCACTTACCTTAACTGAATATTGTCTTAATTGGACTTTCATTCTTTCCATGTGGAACATTTGTCATTGCTTGTTAGACAAAGAAACATTTTGGTAATATTTATTTTTTTCTTCTCTACATTCAAGTTTACAAAAAGAACATGGGTTTCAATTTCCACCAAAATTTGCCTACTGTTACTACTTTCTTAGACATTTAAAAGCTCTTTTATAGACCTAGGAATTGATTTACTTTTAGAAACCATTTATATCAAATAAAATAAATTATCATTTTTAATCTGTATGTTTGTAATCATACCCTAATTAGAAAAAAGAAGAGAAATATATCGACATGTATCTCTTATGAACGAACAAGAAAAAACCCCAAAGTTTATAAAAATCATTTTACAGCAGATGGAGTAGATAAGCAAGATTCCAGATAAGGCTGGTTTAACAGTGAAAGATGGGTTAATGTAACCCCTTGCAACCACAAACTAAAAGAAAAATGAGCACAACCGTATCAGTAGTTTTGGGAAAAGGCTTGGAATAACTCAACACTTATTCATAACAAAATCATTAAGTGAAATGAGAATAAAAGAAATTTTCTCACCTAATGAAAAATATCTGTAGAACTCCTAAAGAATATGTAATAGAGATAAAAAATAATTAAAAATAAAACTTTCACGAGATTCAAAAGAGTGAGGGTGTTCCATTTCACTTCCACTTTTCTATTACATAATAAAAATTCCAGTCAACATAAGTCAAGAAAAGGAAGTAAAATGTATATTGCAGGAAGGTCAAAATCAAACTATAGGAACTCTGAAGGAAATTGCAGTGGCCTAGAGAGGGCTTAGTGGTAAAGAACATGTTCTGCTCTTGCAGAAGACCCAGTTTCAGTTCCAAACACCCTTGCTGGACACTCAGAACAGTCTGTACATCCAAATCCAGGATACTTAACGCCCTCTTCTGGCCACCCTGGATACATGTACCCAGGTTGATAATACCCATATACATAATCAAAAATAAAATCTTTCAAATTCCTGGAAATAGGAAACATTGAAAATAGGGCTGCTAGATGCAAATTAAACAAGAATGAGGAACAAAATCCATTTTCTTTAGTTTATTAATGACTTAATAAAATTTTTGAAATAAAAATGCTATGTGCTTCACACTGGCATATCAGAAATGATAGCCTTAGAGATAAAGCTAGTAACATATGTAAGATATATATGAGAAAATTTATAGAATCCTAACAGGATAAATCAAATATCAAAAACATGGAGAGAAATTCCATGTTCATGGATAGAAAATGGGGAGGGAGTGGGAACAGGGATAGCTATGTAAAATGAGAAAAAATTGTACTAAAAAATTTCTTAATAAAAAAATTCTTACTAGAAAAAAAGAAAATCAATGTTGTCAAGGTAGTGTACTTTTGGTGAGAAAACAGACTAATCAAGTAGCATAATTGAACCCAGGAATATATCCACACGAAAATGGGAAACTGACCTGTGATATAGGAGTAAAGGACATACAATAGGTAAGAGGAGTTTATATTTTTAATATAGGATGCTGGAAAACTATGTACAAAATATTTAATGTGAGCCCTCATTTCACACATTTCCTTAAAATGTAATGTTTTAAAAACCCACGTGTAAAATGCTAGGCTACAGAACTGCTGCATGATAAGTATAGCAGTAAAAACTATTTCACCTCAGTGTGAACAAAGACATTTCATTAAAGAATATATTGATAAGATGAATATTATTAAAAATTAGTTATAGCACTGAAAAATACAATATCAAAAGGATGAAAAGACTAGCTGCATTTGGGGAAAACTTTTGCAAAGGCTACATACTAAAAAGGATTGTTATCTAAAATATAAAAAGACTTCTCTTACTACTTGAAAATCACACAATAGTTTGAAAATTTCTTACAAGATTAGACATGCTTTTCTGTGTGTACCAGCAACCACATGCCTGCATATGCTCAAAGAGGTTCATACTGTGTGCTGACAACATTCTGCTCTTAGCTAATATTCCTGACTACCAGACTTTGGAAAAAGTAAATGTTCTTTAGTACCTAAATAGACAAACTCTTGAATATCCAGATTTTGGCTAATTATTATTCACACCGAAAAAACTGAGCAACCCGTTTTGTACAAAAACCTTCAGCAACCTGAAATGCACACTACTAGAAGAGACATACAAATGGGTTACATACTGCAAGACATTCTAGACAGATATAAAACAATGGAAACAGTGGCAATGGTGGTGGTCACTGGGGTTTAAATGGAATATCTAAACATATGCCATCAGTGATACAGTATTTGATGTTCATAACTATCACTAATTAGCTCACTGAATCCAAATTCTTAATCTATAGAAAAAAATCTGCTTGAAGTGACAGCTTTAAAATATGTCTGAAACTTAAAGTTGAATTGAAAGCAGTTCATTTTCAACATTTTAATTCAACCCTCCATCTGGATTAATAAGGCACTGTGATAGTCAGCTTTCCATTACTATAGCAAAATGCCTATAACTATTGACATATGATAGACAAAGGGTTTATTTGGGTCCCTGGTTTTAAAAGTTCCAGTTCATACTCCAGTGGAACTATTGCCGTTTTGCCTCTAACTGTGATACCAAATCCTAACAGCAAGAATTATATAATGGAGCAATTGATCACCTTGTGGCCAGAAAGCAAGAGAAAGGTTAATGGACTGGGGTCCCACAATCCACGTAACCTAAATTTTTCCTGCAAGATGGTTCGATGGTTCCTTTTACTGGTACACAGCACCTGATCAAAGCAACACTGTGAGAATCTAGGCTTGACTATATAGAAATTTGGGAGATTTGACATCCAATATCACACACACATTCAGTCCAATTCCATTGCTTATATAGTACTGTTTTAGTAAAAAGAAAATAATAACTTTGGGTTTGTGAATTGCTCTTCAAAAAATAGAAGGCATGAGAGCAAGAACACTAAGACAGCTGCCATATTGGGTGCAGGCTCAGGAAACAGAGAGATAGTTGCCTTTTTAGTCTAATCCCTGTGTGTGAGATGGTGCCACCATATTAATATGTGTAATCTGTAGAAACACTCTTAGTGACAAACCTATTGATGTGTCTTCATGATGTTTCTAAATGCAAACCAAGTTGACAAGGAGGAGGGGTGTTGGGTATTGAGGAGTGGGTTTTTATCAGATTACATACATTAATGAATGGATGGAAAACTTTAGTTTAATAAGATGAAATAGAGGCGTTGCATGTGATATTCATAAATTTTTTGGTGTTTTGAGACAGGGTTTCTCTGTGTAGCTTTGGAGCCTGTCCTGGAACTTGCTTTTGTAGACCAGGCTGCCTCTATAAAAAGGTTCCTGTTCCCTTTCTGTTTTGTCCGGGGTGTCCTGAGATTCCAGGAAGCTTTGGCTGGACATTGCATTAATATCAATCGCTCCGTTCCCATGCCTTCATAATTTCAGGAATACATGAGAAATCTTCTTTAATATTTTTCTTTTGTTTTCAGTCTTTGTCACCTACAGAGGGCTTGGAAGACATGCTATCAGCATTTGCTAGCAAATTAATTTTTAGAAAAACAAATGCCATGAACCAATAACTTTATTTTTCTTGAAAATAAATGTAGGGAGTTAAATTAAGATTGGTGAATTTTCAACCTGAAAATAGAAAGAAGGCTTAGAAAATGTGTGGGTCAGAAAAAGTTAAAATACTTCTAATTTTTCTTGGTTTCTCTTCTTGTACACACCTTGTGAATTAACACCGTAAAAGCAATTCAGCTATTAAAATTATCACTACTGCATGCTTCCCTTCTTGGGCATTAGTCCAACTGTGCACAATGTAAGTCCTTAATCCTTCAAGTATAACTTTAATTAGCTAACATGTTTAGTAGTGGGCAACTGACAGTTAACAATGTAAACTCATGCTAGCTAGGAGAGTGTGCTAAACAAATCTGAACTCTCAGACTTGTGTGTAGCTTTAAAGTCAATGCATGCTCTTTCTGCATTAGTACATTACAGTTGCCTTCAATTGAAATGGAAGCTTACAAGTGAGAAATACAACTACTTTAATGCTATTTAAATTGAATATAGACTCCATATTTAATAATAGATAATCTGGAATAATAGATAAAAAGGGATGATGAATAATACAGTAGAATCTAGCTTATTCATCTTCTTGTTGCTCTACATAGACATTTTGATTTCTATCAGGTATTTTCCTGGAAGCAAGCCTTCTTTATTTATGTAAATTATTATGTTTTACTGTTAAAATCTTTCCACATAAGCATATATTGACTTGATTTGAGATATAGAGACAGCTCAGTATGAGGAATTATTTGGTGCTTTGGCCAATCTTGAGAGGTTTAGAAACTTGTAGATAATAAGTTCTCTCAACAAAGTATGTTGTATGTTTAGACATTATATAATATTCTATTTTGTACTAGGACTCAGTACTGTGAATTATTATTCCCAGTCCTAATCAAAATGGGGTTGTAAATTGACACATGGGAATAGTACCATTTATACATTTTCTTTCTTGTATGGAACTGGAGGGTTGGCAGGCTACAGCAGAGAAGCCTGGACTCCACATCCGCCATCTGTTTTCTGATCCCATCAGCCACACATTATTTTGTTAGATGCCTAAAATTATTCTAGGAGAAACAAATAAGTCAGTTTTTTGTGTGTATGTGTGCATGTATATGTGTGTATCTGTGTTGTGTGTGTATGTTTCTAGTGAGTTACATACATGTGTCTTTAACCACATATCCACAAGGACAAACGAGAACTAGAGAGATGTGGAGTCATTAGGTAATAGATGGTTTAAGTTGAGGAAAAACTGGAAATAATATCTTTGCAAGGATAGGACAAGCTTTCAGCCTGCAGCTGTGTAGACCATAGGGCTTATCCCCCAGTTCCCTCTATAAATAGGAAGCGACTGCATAATCAAAAGGGCTTTCCCCCCAACTCACGCTATAGATAGGAAAACAACAGCAACTACAAACAACACCAACGTCCTAAGCACATGCACCAGGGCTTTCCCTAGAAAGGTTCACTCTCATTTAGTAGGACTTCCCTCGAAGTATACTATCTTAGTCAAGAAGATACCATTTTTTCCACCTTTACTGTGAAGGGTTTACAGCTTTTTAGGCAGCAGGGTATTGTACTCACCTGTCTGTGTAGATTACTCAAGACATGTTCTAAAGGATAAGTCAGGAATTATGTTTAATGTTTGAGTTTCAGAGTTGCATGGACTTTTAGTGGTCCAGCAAATGTTTAGTTATCTTGATATTGAATGTGCACAGTTTTACAAAGTGGTACCTTTCAAATCCATACTTGCTAGAAATCATTTACACTTGTATGGAAAAACTACTGATGTACACTTCTGTACATCGTAGCTAAATAAAATTATTTATGAGTGATTAGCAATATGATTCAATATGCGAACAAATCTGATGATCTAAGTTCAATACAGAGGACTCTCATGGTGGAAAGGAGAAAACTGTTTTTGCAAGCTGTCCTCTGAATTCCACATGTGTGCTGTGACCTGCAAATGCATAGATACACTCATACCCACACCCAATCAAAATGTTATAATAATTACAGAACTATCAGGAAAGAAACTCAAGCCCTAGAATTTAGGTGTGAATGTCATTTTGTCTACTTTGTATATATAATTGGACAAATTTCACATAAAATGTGATTCAGAATTAGGAATGTAATTAGTCCACTTTCAAATATTGTTCTAAAAGTCAAGAGTGTAACCTAGGAAAGTAGAATATTTTATATAGAAGGAAGAAGTAGCTTCTTTTTAGGCCAAATCAATAAAAAATATAAATAATTGTTATGTTTAATAAGTCTTTTACCTCCATACTCCTCATCTAAAAATAAGCATTCAGAATATAGCTGCAGAGATTGCCTGATCAAAGTATTGAAAATCCATTCCACATATATCAGTTAATCGTTGCCAATGAAATACAGTGTGAGAAGTTCTACAGAGATGACTTAGCAATTTAAAACACTTGTTTTTCTTACAGAGGATGTTAATGATTCCTAGCACCAACATGGTGCTCGCAACCACTTGTCAACACCAACGTCAAGAGATCTGAACCCTCTTATGGCCTCCATAGGCTTCATGCACACATACAAGTAGAACTTTTAGACACATAAAATAATAAATTAATTAATATCAATTAAAATGCAGTTCTTAGAATTGAAGAACTGAATTAATGAAATACAACTATACTGTAGTGTTTTTACTAAATGCCTCTAGTGGGTTAACTAACGAAAGTAAAAGAAGAAAAATACATAAGTGCATGTGTATATAATAAAAGTATGAACTGATGTTGAATTTAAATAATGTATATTCCAGTGTTTATTGGACCAGTGTAATTTATAAATTTAATTGTAATTTGTAATATGTAATTATGTAAGCACATTCACAGTGTAGCATGGAGAGACAGTAGACTTTTGCTTATGTCTCATAAGATAAACTATTAAAAAATTCACAGATCCTTAAAGGCTACAAAAATCACTTAGTACATTGTTATTAGCTTATTTGAACCATCTGCCATGTTTGGTTAAAATTTTTAGTTGCAGTTTTAGTATTTAGAACAACTAATATCTAATGTGGTACAAATGTCTCTGAAGATATCTGTTTTCCTATTTTTCAAACCCTTTCAATAACACTGGAAATCCCTTTTGCTTAGTGTTGAAGTGAGTCTTCCATCATGGTGTTGACTGACTTCTGAGGCTTTATTGCATTCTGGTGCTTCACACATCATCGTCTCTCTGATCATTTATGAGTCTTTTCCTGCCTTTCAATTTGTATCACAAGTCTACATTGTTTTCTTTTCAGAAAATGATCGCCTTGTCTTTGTATCTTTTGATTTACCTGGAGTCAGAAAACTATAGCAGCTTAGAATTTAGGATATTGCTTTGATTTCCCCTTTTATTTCTAAATATACCTGTGTAGTCTCAAAATCAATTCCATAGATACTCAATTGAAGCTTTCCTGAAGACAGGGAATAAATACTCTCTCTGGATTTGTGTTGATTTAATGATTCAGAGAATGTTCATTAAATCTTTTAATTTGTTATGACAGGTAATGCCTACATTTCACAGATAATTTACCAGTTTGTATAGAATCTATTTTATAGCAATTGCCAGTCCTTCATGGGAATGAAGGTTTAGCTCAACTGATGAAGTACTCATTATGTAAAAATGAGAATCTGAGCTCAATCCCAGAACCAGGTGAAAATGCCAGCTATGTTAGTTAAACAAATTCACTATGTAAAGAGTAGTTCATAGATACAATAACAAAACACCATAAACAGCATACAGGGCTGTTGGAGGAGGGCCTGCTTGTTTGTCATGGCCACAGGGCTAGCTTAGCCCTGAAATAACCACATAGAAACTGTATTATTTAAATCACTGCTTGGCCCATTAGCTCTAAATTTTTATTGGCTAACTCTTACATATTAGTTTAACCCATTTCTATTTACCTATGTATCGCCACGAGGCTGTGGCTTACCAGGTAAAATTTTAGCTTGTGTCTCTGATGGCGGCTCCATGGCTTCTTGCTGACTCTGCCCTTCTTCCTCCCATCATTCAGTTCTTTCTTCCCTGCCTACCTAAGTTCTGCCCTATCAACAGGCCGAGGCAGTTTCTTTATTCATTAATGGTAATCACAGCACATAGAGGGGACTCCCACACCACTGGGCAAATAGAAAGGGTGAGTTGTCAGAATTAAAATGAAGTCATGCTTGATATAGCATCCCCTTGCCTTTAATCCCATGACCTGAGAAGTTTGAGCAGGAAGAATTTGAGGCCAGCCTGAGTGGGGTGCCACAATACAGCCTCAATCCAACAAGATAGACCTGCTCGTACTAACCCTTCCAAAAGTAACTAATTGCCAAGAGGTTACATAGAAATCGTTCTTATGCCTGATCACCTGACATTAACTGAAAGTATTCTAACCTTGACTTTTAATTGTTTGTATTAGTTTCAAACATGGACTCATTTCACCTCAAACTTGATGTGTTAAAGCAAAAACATGAGGATTATATCAGCAGTTGTATCTGGCAGGGTCCAACCAGATAATGAATTTGTAGCCAAGAGGTTCTTTTCCTGAGCTCCAATATATATATATATAATCTTCTTTCAAACTTCCTATGTCCTAGAAATTGGACTTCAGATAAGTATATTATTTTATTCCTCTTTCCAGTGTGTCTGCATTAAATAAATCTCTGGGTGTAGTGTTATGTACTTGTAATCTCAGGGGCTCTTAGATCCCTGAGGTTTGCAGGCCAATCTGCCTAGAATACTTGCTGAGTTCTAGGTCAAGAAAGATAAACCTCTGCCAAAACAAGGAGAATCATGCCCAAGGCATGACACTCGAGATTGATTTCTGTCAATCTCTCTCCCTCTACCTCCTTCTCCCTCTCTTCCCCACAGAAACAGAGAGTGAAAGAGATAGAAAGACACAGAGAGAGAGAGACAGTGAGAGAAGTGTTCTTCCTTCTAAACAGGTCTCAAATCTCAGAGACATAATAGTTTAGGTCAGTGCATCAGATTACTGATGATGATGAATACCTCAGATCTCTCTAACCTGAGGAAGCACTGTATAATTAAGATGTCAAATTGAGTTAAAACTTAAGAAACTCTTGAAAGTTTCCAGATTGACAGATGTCATGAGCATTGTCTTAGAGTATCCAGAAGTAGAATCAGCCATCTCCCCTCATATTTCCTGTATTTTCCAAATAAATAGATGGCCATATTCTCGTTCATAATTCCTTTATTTTCTTTGTCGAAGTAATTAAAGAAAACTTTTAGTATTTGTATCATTATCATATTCAATTCTGAGTTTCCTATTTGATCCCTTTTAGTGATAATTCAGTCCTTCCTTTAAGACATTGCAGCAAATTAAAGAACCCAGCAGATGAATTTGGATTCATTGTCTTGATGAGATGATACTGAGAACTAAGTACACATGGGTCTCCTAATTAACAATCGCAGAGTGTTATCAGTTCATACTTCCATGGTTGTTGTCTCCAGTCTTTGCATTCTATCAGTTTTTATAGGAAAATTATCCAAAGGCATAGTTACACAGTTTTAATTCTATGAACATAAAAAATTGATTATCCTAGAGTCATTAAGATCTGTTTTTACTGACTGAATATTTTGCTGGCATCAGTACTAGTTCCTATAAACAGCTGCACACTTTACTGGTAACATTCTAAAGTTCTTAAGCTGTAGGTGTAAATAAATAATTCACTTTAACTGTGAACTCCAGTACCGCATGTCATCCATCAAGGCAGTAAAGAGACTATCTTACTTTCTATTGATATCAAGGTGATAAAGTTGCCTTTCTTGGTCAACTTTTAAGACAACTTCCTCTCTTTAATTTCTTTTATCGTCTTAAAAAAGTTGTATTCACTCTACAGTAATTGAGTCAATGGGGCTAACTTAACATGCTTCTATAAAATGAACTATATTGTGTCTGGACATTTCATCATTCACACACCAGAAAATGGTGCCCTTGAAGCTTAAGGATGTCATTTCTTAGCTCTTTTACAAAAGATTTTGAGACCAGATTCAGGCTTAGGTTTGTACTTCCAGGTGTTGGGGAAGCTGAGGCTGGAGGACCACAAGTTTCCACCTGAGTTCAGAAAAAGTTCAAGCCAACAAGAGAATCTTAGAGACACTATTTCAAAATGAGATGTATAATAAGGGTGGGAGATATAGAATGCTTGTCCAGCACACACATGATCTTAGTTTGAAGCTACAATATTAGGAGAAGAAAAAACTTTTCTAAAACTAAAAAGTTGAAGCTGAGCCAGGTACCAGCCAAGTATGTTAGTCTCAGCCAAGCATGTTAGTGAGATGTGCGTGTGTTATAAGTCATGAGATGAAGCCCAGACACTTATCTTGTTGGAAGCTTCTTATCAACTAAAACTTCCATTTTCATTTTATCCAGTGATTGCTCATACTGTATTTTTATTGTTGAGAGTTGAGTAGACATTTGGGAAGGAATCACTGTTTATAGGCAACATTCCTTCTAACATTGTTCTCAAATAAGACACTGTAATTACAAGTATATTCATAATTAATGTGGTTGTAGGATTTTAGAGTTGTCTAGATGAATGCACAGAGAAGTGTCTGTGGAAATTGTCCATGGTATTTCTTTAAATGTGATAGCCAGCTAGGAATTACTCTTTTTTTTTAATCTTCTCATTTTCCTTCATTCTTTTTGATGACTGGAAAACATTCTTCATGGTTGGGTCTCTGATAAGTGGCCTGGGCCAATTGGTGGCCTTGAGTAGTGGAGGAAATTAAAAGAAGAATCTTAGATCTTTAATTGATCATGATGGACCTGCTGCACTGTTCCTGTCTAGCTTATTAGGAATTTTTTTTCTGTGTGTGAGTCAGAAATGAACCTCTTTTTTATTTGAGCTATTATTATTTTACTCATTCTCATATTTATTTGGGACTGCTTTTGACAGAATGAGGTTCCACCTGAATGATTCTAGGACACTTGGAGTTATGGAAGACTGGTGAGTCATTGAAATGAACACCGGGAATAATCTTAGAAACTCTGAGAAACTCCTAATACTGACAAAAAAAGAACGATATTATACCAACAGAATTATATAAGATAGAAATTCTTAGGAAAAGTACAACACAATATTTTGCAAGAAATGTTTTCCATTTAGTGCACTTCCTTGATGTAGAGAAGAATTTCTAACCCTAAGTGAGTTATTTTAGAGGTCATGAAAACTTTCCATGCAGATATAATTTCATTCCTAGAGGAAAGTCTTTAAATTACTATCAGAATCTGGAATTTTAGGGTGGTTTTGAAAATATAGATGTTATATTCATCTGGAGAAAGTCTTCTTGTACTGTAGAGAAGGTAATGTAGGATATTTTAAATCTCCCTTGCATCATTCCATCCAATATATTATTGTGAACATCTAAAATTGACAACTACTTTACATTTTCATTTTTCATACCATTTTCTCACCACAAATATTTTTCAAAGTATGGCTTAGGAAATAATTTTTGTTTTTCTAAGTTCTGTTAGTGCTCTTACTTTTCTATTAAAATAATTATCAGTATATCTAATACTTATCTATTGGACTTATTCCTTGAATATAAGTATCAAAATTGTACTTCTGTATAGATTCCAAACCATTTATACAAATGGCTTAACCTATAAATGCTTATTGTAAAGTTACATTTTAAAGCCATTTGTTTATTTTTGCATTTTATATGCTGCATAACTCTGTCTAAAGAAGTTCCACTGTAGAATAATTTAATTAGAGAGACCTCCAAGTTAGACCCAGGTTCAGCTACTGGAACATGGCAGAGAGACAGAGCAGATGGTGAACACAGTGCATAGCTGAAAGGCACATCTCATTTCTTGTCTTGTGTCCCTAACTATGCAGGTGACAATAGAAATTAGATCAGTGCTTGCATCTCTTTAGAAAACTCAGACTTAAAAAATTCACAAACTGCTTCCTGCCCGAGACAACTTTCAGTTTCATGAATTTCTGTCTAGTTGGTATAAAACAAAGGAAAATTGATCATGTGTTCTTTAGAGATAACAACTCAAATTAATCATATCCTTCAAAAAGCATATAACATTCTGTGAGTGTGAAGGTCATTTATGCAAGATAGTATTCAATGTGCTTATTGTCAATATTGGTTTAATTCTACCATATTGTTGTTTATCAACTGAATTCATTTTTCCTGGGGTCTTGTACCTTCTTGACCTTTCTGGGGAGGGGTGATACTTGAGAATTTTACATAATTTTAGAACTGTATGGGCATGGGGAGATTCTTCAGTGGGTAAAGCATTTGTGCAGGTGTTGGCAGAGACCACTTTTTTATTTCCTGGTTGCCCAGATCTGAAATAGTCACACAGAAACTATACTAATTGCAATACTGTTTGGCTAATAGCTTAAGTGTATTTCTAGCTAGCTCTTACATCTTAAATTAACCCATTTCTATTATTTTATATTTTATCACAAGGCTCGTGGTTTACTGGTACTGGCACGCAGGTGTTTTTTTTTCCTCTGGCAGCTACATGGCATCTCCCTGACTCTGCCTATGCTCTCTCTATATCCTTTCCATCCTGGCTATATTCTGTTAATCCATTAGCTAAAAGCAGCTTCTTTATTAACCAATGGCAATAAAACATATTCACACCATACAGAGGTGAATCCCACATCATGCAGGTATGAGGACCAGTCTTCTGACTACCTGGAAAACTACATAAATGCCAGGTATGTGTGGTGGTCCACTATAATTTCAATTTCAGAAGGTAGAGACAAGTAGAGAGCAAGCTTACTAATGAGGCCAGGAGTATTGGCAAGCTCTATGTTTGACTGAAAAACAGTGAGTCCATTACCAAATAAAGGGGAAGAACAATGGAACGTGAGACTCGATGTTAACCTTATGTCTCCACGTGCATGAACACCTATGTACAAATATGTACATGTACATGTAAACATGCATAAACAGGCATAAGAGACTTTTTAGACATAATTAACAAATTGAGACATTATCAATCTAAAATATAGTAGTGGAAAACTGAAGAACATACTTTGATTTGTTGAGATGGAGAGTACTTACAAATTCCTTCTGAATGAATCCTATTTACTTACCTGGTCTCTTGTACACTTGTACAACTTTATTCTCCAGGACTCATCTCTGATGATACAGATTCTGCATTATGAACTTGGAGGGTGTAGTGATATTGTATCTGTATTTTAATAAATAAAGCTTGCTTGAAGATGAGCTTGCAAAACTAAGCCACTAGAGGCCAGGGAGCAGGAGCACACATCCTTAATCCCAGTACTCAGGGGTATAGAGGCAGAGGAAACTCTGTGAGTTCAAGGATACCCTGGAATATGCAAGATTGATTCAGAAAGAGATTCAGGTAATGGTGGCTCACACTTTTAATCCTAGTGTCCTAGTGTTTGGGAGTCACACACCTTTAATCCCAGCACTTGGAAAGTTGAGACAGGAGTGATATGGCTGGGCGAGAGAGAGGAATATAAAGGGGAAGAAACAGGCACTCACTGAAGTGTGGAGTCTAAGGATTCATGGAGAAAGGATCTTGCCCTTTCGGTTTGAAGATATGGTAGAGGTTAAAGGTCTCTCTAGTGGTTGGCTGCTTTGTTTTTCTGTTCTTCAGCTTGGATCCCAGTATCCGTCTTTGGGATTACTATTCATGCTGCAGGAGGGGAAAAAAAAGAACTTGATTACCATGTAGAGGTTTAGTAGAAAAAAACAGAACCACTGAGATTCTTCTCTCCTCGTCCTCACCTAACCTGACAAGAAAGGACCAGTTTTGTATCTCCAAATGGTAATATGTTATCTGAGTATTGATAATTTCCAAACATGCATCATGGTTCTTCAGAGAAACAAAGAGAATGCATGTGGATATGTGGAGTTAATTTTGAGAACCACAGTGGCCAAAAATGGAATCTCCTGCTGACCTGAATCTCAAATTTGAACCCAGAGCTTTTGATGTCCAAAGACAGGAAATTACATGACTCAACCTTTGTAAGGGGAGCCTTGAGTGGCTTAAGGTTTACTCTCATAAGAGCCAGGTAAAGTAATGCCAGCAACATGGCTCAGAAAACTTCCTATACTTTCTATTAGCATTGCTGTTTAGTGCTTCTAACTTGAATATGGTATTGTTCTTCCTCTATGCCCTAGTAGACACTGAAAAGACTAAAATTTTCTCATCTCTATTTTGCAATTCTACGTTGTTTCTTCCAGAGTACTTAATCTATAATTATTGAATTTACTTATTGACTACTTATGATTTGTCTTTCTCCTTTTCCAGGTTAGAATCTTCTAACCACTTCTGTCTGTTGTGCCATCTGGCTCTTCATACTGTGATTGATAACAACACCTAATGCATAGTTTGAAGGAATCCTTTCCTTTCCGATTTTGTAATCTGGTGTTCTCTTTACCCCACCTACAACCAATTTGCTTTCAGTGACTGGCAGATGAAATAATGTCAAAGAGTCCCACTGAAAGACAGCAAGTAACAGTTAGTATTAAATTAACTATAACAAGAGATACTATTATGTGGCTGACTTGTTGGATATTTTTATTTTATTTCTCTTTTATATTAAGGTAAATACACAAGAATCCTTAATCACTTGAACTTGAGAGATATTTTAAAAGTACTGCTGTGTTTCTGGACATGTATGCACTCCTCGCAAGCCTGAGAGAAGCACAGTGGCTTCAGTTTTGACATTTTTGACGTTTACCAAATGTTTGTCAGAGTATATAACCTTACAATTCCTGCCAAAAATAAGTCCATGTTCTGAATCCAGGCTACCTACAGCCTTGCCGGCATTTAAATTTTACTATTATTTTTATTTGAGCCATTCTGAAAGATATTATATTTCATTGTGCTTTTAATTTTCATGTTCCTCGTAGCTTTTGGGATCACCATTTATATTTTACCTGTAATTTTCAACTTTGTATAAGCAAATTATTGATCTTGATGCTATTTTTTATAAATAGTAATCCTTTGATGAATGTGTTTGAAAACATTTTGTCTAAGTTATAAGTTGTCTTTTCACCTGAAAAGGCCATGTTTTACATTGTAAGTTTTAAATTTGATGATATTAATTTTCTATTTTTCCCTTTAATTCTCCCTGGTCTGGGGTTATGTCTAAGTATCTTTTCTCTAGGCTACATTTCAAAAATATTTTATTATGTTTTTATTAAAACATTTACAACTTTCTGTATTATATATAAGTTTATTTATCTTCAGCTAATGCTTATATAAGCTATGAGGTTTGAGTAGATATTTGTTTATCGTAAATGCCAAATTGTTCTGTCAATATTTGGTGAAAAGGAGTCTATTATCTGTCAAGCTGTTTGTATACTCTTTTGAAAAGTCGTTTTAACTACTATTAAATGTAGACTTCCTTTTTGTAGTGATGCAGTTATTCTGCTTTATATATTAAAGGTGTTCTCTCAAATTTATGAATATGCTACAAAGCATTAAACTCTCAACATTTTTGACATTCAGTTCACACACCACTATGTAGACTACATATCAATATTACTGTTATAAAAAACCAGTTTGGACAGATTTATATGGCTCTATTTCTGGATAGTCCACATGGAACCATTTATCTAGTCTCTGTCTCTCTGCCAATACCACACTCTCATGATTAATGTAGGTATATGGTTAAACCTTATTGTTGAGAAAAGCATTTCTTTCCACATTATTCTTTTTTCAACAGTGTTTTAGCTATAATTCTACATACATTATAAAATCTTAAAATGTACTATTTATTGTCAAATTGTAATAGTATTAAATAACTTACTATCATACATATATACACATATATAATATACACTGATTATGTTTACTCAAAACTTTTGGGGTAGCTAATGGGAATTTTATTAAGGCTGTAGACTCATTGGGGAAATGTTGCTATACTGTATCTTTTAACATGAAAAACACATATAACTTTCATTTATCCTTTCTTTTTTAAATTGTTTTTATTGAGCTATGTATTTTTCTCCACTCCCCTCCTTCCTCTCCCTTCCCCTTCTACCCTCTCCCATGGTCCCCATGCTTCTAATTTTCTCAGGAGATCTTATCTTTTTCTACTTCCCATGTACAGTAGATCCATGTATGTCTCTCTTAGGGTCCTCTTTGTTGTCTACATTCTCTGGGATTGTGAATTATAGGATGGTTTTCCTTTACTTTATCTCTAAACGACACTCCTGTGTGAATACATATGATATTTGTCTTTCTGGTTCTGGGTTACCTCACTCAATATGATGTTTTCTAGATCCATCCATTTGCCTGCAAATTTCCAGATGGCGTTATATTTTCCACTGTATAGTACTTCATTGTGTAAATGTACCACATTTTACTTATTCGTTCTTCAGTTGAGGGGAGTTAGATTGTTTCCAGGTTCTGGCTATGACAAAAAATGCTGTTATGAACATAGTTGAGCACATGTCCTTGTGGTATGATTGAACATTCTTTGCGTATACATCCAAAAGCGGTATTGCTGGATCTTGAGGTAGGTTGTTTCCTGATTTTCTGAGAAATCACCATACTAATTTCCAATGCTGCTGAACCAGTTTGTACTTCCACCAGCAATGGAGGAATGTTCCCTTTACCCGACATCCTCTCTAGCATAAGCTATCATCAGTGTTTTTGATCTTGGCCATCCCAACAGGTGTAAGATGGAATCTCAGAGTTGTTTTGATTTGCATTTCTCTGATGACTAAGGATGTTGAGCATTTCCTTAAATGTCTTTCAGACATTTTAGATTCCTCTGTTGAGAGTTCACTGTTTAGGTCTGTACTCCAGTTTTCTATTGACTTATTTGTTCTTCTATGATCAATTTCTTGAGTTCTTTATATATTTTGGAGATTAGTCCTCTGTCTGATATGGGGTTGGTGAAGATCTTTTCCCATTCTGTAAGCTGTTGTTTTGTCTTGTTGACCATGTCCTTTGCTTTACAGAAGCTTCTCAATTTCAGGAGGTCCCATTTATAATAAAATACATACTAAAGAAACAATAGTAAGAGCTTTAAAGGAAAAAAAGCCAATTAACATATAAAAGCAGACCTATCAGAGTTACACCTGACTTCTCAGTGGAAACAGTGAAAGCCAGAAGGTCCTGGTCAAGTGTTATGCAGACATTAAAAGACCACAGATGTCAGTCCAGACTAACATACCCAGCAAAACTTTCAATTACCATTGATGGAGAAAACAAGGTATTCCATGAAAAAAACAGATTTAAACAATACCTAGCCACAAAACCAACCCTACACAAAGTACTCGAAGGAAAACTCCAACCCAAGAAAGTTAGCTACATCTACAAAAATACAAATAATAGATGATCTCACAGCAGCAAATCAGAAAGAAGGGAAAAACACATACAATAAAAACAACAAAAACAAAAATAACAGGAACTAGCAATCACTGGTCATTACTATGCCTTAATATAAATAGACTCAATTCACTTATAAAAAAACACAGGGTAACAGATTGGATATGAAAACAGAATCCATCTTTCTGCTGCATACAAGAAACACACCTCAATCCCAAAGACAGACAACACCTCAGAGTAAAAGTTTGAGAAAAAATTTTCCAGCCCAATGGACCTAAGTAACAAACTGGTGTAGTTATCCTAATATCTGACAAAATAAACTTCAAACTAAAATTAATCAAAAAAGACAAAGAAGAGCATTTGATATTAGTCACAGGAAAAATGCATCAAGAGGAAATCTCAACACTGAAAATCTATTTCCCCCCAATACAAGCGCACCCTCATATGTAAAAGAAACACTTCTAAAGCTTAAATCATACATTGATCCTTTCTAAATTCAGTTTCAACAGATTTTACACGTTTTCTTGAAGTTCACACTTAAGTATCTCAGTTCTTTTGCAGTGCTTGTAAATAGCATTATTGCATATATAGTTTTGCTCCTGATATCTGATCTTAGTGAATGCTAATATTGTTGATTCTTGTGTATTGACTTTCCAGGACACAGTGTTACAGAGGTTTTAACATTTAGTCCTCTGGACTTTTACAGTCTTATATTATTGAAGACATAGTACAGGGAAGAACTATGCATTCTTGAAGACATAGTATAGTGGAATCTAGTTTAAGCTGGGTTCAATTCCTCACACTACCAAAAAGAGGAGAACAGTTAAATACATCCTTTCTTCTGTGGTATTGTGCCCAGCTTTTACATCTTCCTCTGTCTTTCTATCTGATGTCCATCAATATATTGAGTCCATTATATATAACAACCTGCTTTGGTCCATAAAAATACATTTTAAGCATTCCTGGTTTTTTTGAGCCACTGATTACCAAAAACTTTTCAACATACCTATGTTCTCAGATCTAGAATTCTTTTTTTTTTCTTTTTGGTTTTGGTTTTGGTTTTTTGAGACAGGGTTTCTTTGTAGCCTTGGAGCCTGTCCTGGAACTAGCTCTTGTAGACCAGGCTGGTCCCAAACTCACAGAGATCCGCCTGCCTCTGCCTCCCAAGTGCTGGGATTAAAGGCGTGTGCCACCACCACCCGGCCAGATCTAGAATTATTGTTGAATAGATACTGAACACTTTTATTCACTCCTGTATGTATGTTCAGCCAGATATTATCCACATGTTTATTATTTTAGCTTAACATTTTGCCTTTTGAAATTTCTACAATAAATTTTTGAAACCTTTCATTCCCTCGTTGCTCAAAAGCAGAACTTAATTTTGCTGTTTATCTTCCATTGGAATTTTCTTAATATTTTGTATTGGGGATAATTTATGCATAGTGGATATAGGAACATTGAGCGTATAGTGTAACAAGTCTGGACAGGTGTATAACTTCCCCAGTTTGCATTATACCTGTCAAAATATCAAACACTTCCCCACCTGCATAAAATTCCCTAATACCAGGCTTTATATAATCTACTATTTTCCCTCAAACTAAATATATGGAACTTTTATAATTGCATTCTGTCTTTTATTTCTATATTGAACTTACATTTCTATTTTATTCTAGCTATCAGAATGCTCTATTATTTTCAGTACTTTTGATACCAATTAATGATTGCAATTTTGGATGTCTCCCCATTATATTTTTCCTTGTGTGATGCATTCTTAGAAGATTTGGGGTTGATTGTGGGAGACCTTTGTGCTCTTGATGGTAGATAAATTTCATTACAAAAAATCTAAATTTCATATCTGCTAAATCTCAAGTGTGCTTATAGGATTTTTTCATAGTTTCTAACTTTCCTTATTGAGATTACTGAACCTGAACTAGGAAGTGTAAATTTGTTCTTTATACCAAGGCATGTTAAAGTTGATAGGTAATATATTCTGTATTATTTCTCATTAATGATATAACAAATGGTCACTAACTTGGGGTCTTAAACACCAGAAATATTATATTATTATTATTTCTAATTTTAAGATTTTAAAGGCCAGGGATCTAAAATAAATCTGCAGGTATTCATTTCTTCTAGACAGTGGTTCTCAGAAGTTGACCACCTTTTAATAGCAATGAGTATTTCTTATATTGGAGGTTCTTCTGCTGTACTAAAGCCAGTAGTATGGCTTGCCTCTTTTCCTTTTCCTCTCTTCTTCCTTCCTTTTATTCTTCTCCCATTGTTGAATTTCCTTCTTTAGTCTCCTCAGCAATTTTTGTGATTACCTTAGACCCATTCATACATCTAGAATAACATCAATGTGTCAAAAACTTTACACAGACCACATTCACAAAGAACTTTTCACTATTTATGCTTATATATTAATAACTTTGGAATATTGTATCTTGAACATTGAATGGAGGAGTATTAGCAAGCCTATCAGGTATCATCTATGAATTTTATAGATAGCACAGTTTAATACTTGGGTGTGAAAAAGAAGTTTTCTGTTGCTCAGTCTCTTGCATGGTAGAGGTCTTGATGTTTTCTGTACTGTACGTCATGTAATGAAAACATGGGGTTTTTTTTTAGTGTTTAGCAGTGATTTCCTCCACAACTCCAGAAAGTGAATTCATATGACATAAAAACACTGCATCCCAGGCAGACACCCAAGCTCATGTCAATCTGCACTCCACCATCAGCATAATTTTCTTCTTATACTCTCGAAATTGGTTTCCTTTCAAATCAGCATGTTTGCATATGTACATGAATACAATTTTGATATAGTTCTTTGTGTCTTTGAACTAGTAAGGTGGTGACTATGAAACAATAATGCTGGCCAACCATTTTTGTCGAAGTTTGCCTTCATGTTGCATATGACAATTAGGCTTCCTAGCAAATTAAATTAACTTATCTTAGCACAGATGACTAGTAAATGGTTGGAGTAGGTTTAACATACAGTACCCTAACCCTGGGTAATGGCTCTTTTACAAATCTTAGCTCTCTAAACAATTATTGGGCATAATTTCTGAGATAGTTGATATTGCACAAAAAAATGTCATTGTGCATCTATCTACCTTCAGCAGGTCTTGATGTTATGGCGAAATATAGACAGAAACAGGTATTCACAGTGCAGTTTATCTAAGCATCTTGGGAATTCAAAGGAGAGCTCAGTGAGCTATCTGCAATAGTAGAGGGAGTTGAGAAAGAGGAAATAGAATGGGGTTGGAATTGCCTCATCTTAAAGTAGCCCCATTGGATTCATAGATGGATTATATATAGGGAGGCCTCGGATGAACTTAGTGACATAGTAGGACTTAATGGCACATGGCTACTCACTGTGTAACTCACTCTACTTTTCTATGTGATTGAAATATTTTAAACAACCATTTGAAAAAGACTTGATTTCATCTTTTTTACAGCTATCATTCATTGAGTGCTTAGTATGCAAGGCATGTTTAAGAGCTTTACATTATTTATCTCATATAATTCCCATATCATCTGTTCAAGATAGGTGATGTCTTTATCCCCATTTTCTACAAAGCTAAGCACAGAGGAGTAGTATAATTACTCAAGCTTGCTCAGTAAGTAGGTAATTTAGGATACTGGACTGCTTCACTGCATCATTTTCACTCCGAAGCTTTTCTGTTAGAAGTACTTCTACAATACTGGCAGGATTAGCTTCATGAAAGGGTTAGGTGCGGGAACATGTCGCAGGCAAAGGAAAAACTGAATTTCATGGATATTAAAAGTAACAAAAAGGAAGGAACCATTCTCATAGACAAGTGAAAAATAAAGTGCATATCTGTGAAAGAATGTCATTGTCAAGAGAAGTCATTTAAGAATGGACTTTGCATAAATTGGTAGTATTAGTAATTTCCATAGCAATTACTATGTAATTAATAGGATCCACTGAAGGGTTTTAGAGGGGAGGATGTTATTTGTTGATTTCTATTTTGAAACAAGTACCCTGGGATCACTATTCAGAATAGATTCCAACAAGCATTTTTCATTTTTTATTCATTCATAGGTGAAATATTCTACAACAAAACACAGTGGTTTAAATAGCAATAAATGGTACACATTAAAACGCTGGCAATGAACATTTTGGATTCTTCATATAAAGTGCCTTCTGCAAAAGCTGAAAGTGACTCTAATTTGATAAGATGTGTTTTAAGAATTAATAGCTACATAGAGACATGTCTAATTATTGAATTTAAAGCACTGAAGAGAAGGCAACACTCAAGGTTTTTCCTATGCATTGTCCCCTTTCTTTCAAGAACAAGTAACATTTGTGTCTTTCTCTCATCCTTTTCTGGTACACATTATTTTTTATAAATACCTTCATAAAACCATTGGTTTCTGATTCTGAGAATAAGTCAGAAATATTGTTCATTGCCACCACTGTCATGTTTTGTAAAAGTGAGCGATGACTGCTTGGGAGCTTTTCAAAGAAAAACTTGAGAGATGATTAATTATGTTTAATATTGAGGCAGATTAAGAATACATAGTTTTTTGTTAGCATCATAAAATAAATTTATTTTTTTATGGTGGCACACACATTTAATTCTAGCACTTGGGAGGCAGGGGCATACCTTTTTCTGTAAGTTCAGAGAAAGACTGATCTACATGCTAAGGTCCAGACCAGCCAGGGCTGAAGTAAACTCTGTCTCTATAAAAAGTGAATTTAGTAAAGCTATGTCACTATGCAAGATAACTATTCTATAAAAGATTATTAAAATGTACTTATGTGCTTTAAGGTATTCTTTATTCCCACCAGTTTAGTGATTACTTACAAAAGTAAATCCAAACTTCACATATGTAACAAGAATATCTAGTAATCAAACTTAATATCACCAACAGTAGGACAAATGTATAGTGCCCACCTCTTATTGCAATGGACTACAGATAACATACCATTTATACATAGTGCAATTGGCCAAAATCTTGAATAATCATTCATACATAATGTAATTGACATTTATTATTCATCATGAAGATTAAATTAAAAATTGGGTGTAATTCTATAAAAATAATTGATTGACATTCTTTATAATTATTAGTTTCATAAGGAAAACAAATGTAGTGGGACTCTCCTCTATAATAGGAATGTAAGACCATGAAAGAACCACTCTATGGTCCTTAATTGGATCTTAGATCAGAGAAGCAAGCAAAAAAAATGCATCCAGCCAGAAAATCTAGTCAGTAGTGGCTCAGTTTGAAACATATGAGTGTGACCCGTTTAGTAGAGTATAAGTGTGTATCAGTCTTCGGTTTCTTGGCTTTGGTAATTGGGTCATAGTTTTATGGATGAATATTGCCTTTTTGAAGAAAAGTATATCCTTGGAAACCCTGTGTATAAAATTTAATGATATCTACTGAATACACTGAAATGATTTTTGAAAAAAATGCATACTGTAGTAAAGGGGGACTAGTGAGAGATATAATGAATGGGAAATCAATATTAAAATTGGTAATATTTTATATGTTTAGATTAACATTGCATAAGAATGTTAAGGGTAATATGTTTGCTTAATTTCTTTCAGTGTGTTTTGAATTTAAAAATTATTTTAAAGTCGAAAATCCTAGATAAACATATCATTTAGCATAAGATTGATTGATTGTATATTTTTAAATGATAGGAAATTGTTCAGCTCTACCATATTCATATTCCTGGAATAAAAGAGGTCACTGTGGTTGACACTTGCCTGCCATTTCAGTATAGCATGCAGATGAAAGATGGAGGAAAGGTAGAAATGCAGGCAGAAGTTTCTCAGGAATATCTTTGAGACTTTCTACTTGGAGAGACCTGACATCTGGTTTAATGTGTAATTTAACTTGTGTTCTAAATTCAAGCTTTTTCTTTTGTTTTTGGAAACAAAATGAAGGGAACAAACACTTTAACCCATTTCTCAAAGCAAGCAGAAAAAGAAAAGCATGTTTCTTATCCTTATTTCTGTACACAGTGTGTGCAGCAATAGGTTAAACCATTCTCATCACCACTCTTTCTGCTCTAACCCTGCAGTGACCATAAGCACAGAACTCTGTGAATTCAGCTCTGTTCTTGCCAATCTTCATCATGGGGCATCTGCTTTGTCATCTTATTCTGTTTCCATCAGTCTAATGGCAGACAGTTCCCTTTAAAAACAACAGTCAGCTATGACTCATCTCATATAAAAGCCCGAACAAGACTTTTTTTTTTTTTGTAGTTATAGAAGGGTTGCCAAGGAGCAAAATGAAAACCCCTGCCATGTACCTAACACCTAAGCTCTTTGGAGCTTACCAAAGATCTCAGGCACAGATCGGAGGCATCCATGATGCACCACATTAGGGAAACAGCTCATTATAAATAATAAAGACTTCAGTGGATGATGAGAAATGCAGTAATACTTTTCTGAGCCAGACAGGATGATGGAAGTGATACAACAGCAATGCAAAATGTCTGTAAGGGAAGCAGATGCTGAGAGGTTCATTTCATACCTTGATAATTTAAATCAGCAATGAATTCAGTAAATGCTCAATAAATATTTGTTGACTAAGTAAACAAAGGCAGTTGAAAACTGATTTTCTAACAAAAGTTAGTGAAACATGGTGTGTTTATACCAAATATCAACTCTATCTTCAAACTGTAGCTATTTTAGAAGAAGAGAATTTTAAGAAGACAGCTTTGAAAATGATGCTCATCTATTTAGAGATAAGGGCAGAGACAGAAAGAACATACATAAATGGAATTCAATTTGCCTGTGTCGTGTCTGTTGTGTTGGTAGTGGGAGGTAGGAAGAAGAGGGCAATAGAGACTGGTGTGACATTAAGATATGTTTTTTAATGTTAATCCTTCCTCACCTTGAAACCTATTATTGTCAAATATTTACCCTACAATGTGACAGCAATGTCCATATCAAACTCGCAGTGCTAGGAATGGGTTACGTCTTTTGGAAATGTTAACCAGTGAGGTCCCATTGACTCCCAAACATTATAAGTTATTGACAGTGTTCTTGCTTGCCCTCCAGAACTTTGATATTAAATGACACCATACTAGAGTTGTAGAATATGAAATTTTTTGTGAGTATTTACCAAGAAGCCCCTTTCTTACTGTCTAGTATTCATGATGCCCAAAGATACATTGTATGTCAGCTAAGAAAAATAAGAAATCATTTATCTTACCCAGATGTGAAGCCTGCAAGCTACAATAATGTCTGGCCAGGCAAGGTAAGCCTACTAGTAAAATAGTGGCACAAATGTTGTAGGAATAACCAACCAGTTTCTAATCAGACTTAGGGCCCACTTGAATCCAATAAAAGGCATTGATGTCAGGGTAAAAAATGTATAGCTATATAGGTCATAGACCCTAGGGAAGAACCTACAACTGTTATTCAGCTAAATGGGCATGATATTAAAACAATTCCTAATGACATATCCTAAAGACTTCAGACTAATTTTTACATCTCTCAAATCTCATCAGAGACCCACAACTGGTCAAAATGCAAGGAATAAAAGACTGCGGAATGATCAACCAAAAGTTGGAGCCCCTCCTGGCATGGCTCAGGGATCATTGAAGAAAATATACCAGGAATATTATAAAAGCAAGAGGCAGTGAATAACTACAAGGAAAATGTATTTTATGACATAACAGAGCAGTTGCACATATTAAGTAATATTGGCTACAACAGCATGCATAAGATGTGTTTAATTTCAAGCCAAACAAAATCCCAGTATGAAGAATGGAAGTGGGCATGAGTCTCACCCCTAGGTAAGAAGCTGTTGGGAAAGAGAGAATCAGTTTTCTTTATGATTGTAACCTCTGGTAGGTTATCTACAATCCAGTAGATGATCGTACATCCAAGAGTATATGGGAGGCACAAGTTGGACTCAATTGCTTTACAAAAAATGAGACTACAAAATTCAGGGGGTAGGGAAGTGAGGATGAATCTAGAAGGATATGAAAGAGGGGGTGAATATGAACTATTACCCACAAATACTGAGGTATAGAGCACCTGTAAAGTTGTACGCTAGTTTAGTGTTATTTTGACATTTTTACATGTATTGTTTTCTCCAGAGAATTTTAATTTTCTGAACCTGGTTCCTTTGGGATACTGTTGCAGAAATCTCATGAGCTTTTGGAATTGAGCATGACCACAGACTTCCTATTGTAGATCCATACTTTTAACCCATGTCTCTTTTCATATTCTTTTATTTTTCATTGAAAATTTACACTTCCTCCCATTCTCCCAGTCCCCTTCCGCTCCTCCACTACCCCTCCTCCCTCCCCCTGCTTCCTTAAGAGGGGGCAGGGTACCCTGCCCTGTGGGAAGCCCAAGGCCCTTCCCCCTCCATCCCAAACTAGGAAGGTATGCATCCATATAGACTAGGTTCCCAAAAAGCCAATACATGCAGAAGAGATAGGTCCCAGTGCCATTATCATTGGTTTCTCAGTCAGCCCCCATTGGCAGCCACATTCAGAGATTCCGGTTTGATCATATGTTCATTCAGTCCTGGTCCAGCTGGATTTGGTGAGCTCCCATTAGATGAGGCACACTGTCTCAGTTGGTGGGCCAGCCCCTCATGGTCCTGATTCTTTGCTCATCTTCTCCCACCTTCTGCTCTTCGACTGGACTTTGGGAGTTCAGTCCATTGCTCTGATAAGAATGTGGGTCTCAGTCTCTATCTCCATCCATCAGACAAAATTTCTTTTTTTTTCATATTCTTTTTTTTTTCATTCAAAAATTTACACTTCCTCCCCTTCTCCCAGTCCCCTCCCACTCCCCCACTACCTCTCCTCCCTCTCCCTGCTTCCTTAAGAGGGGGCAGGGTATCCTGCCCTGTAGGAAGCCCAAGGCCCTCCCCCCTCCATCCCAGCCTAGGAAGGTGTGCATCCATATAGACTAGGTTTCCAAAAAGCCAATAGATACAGAAGAGATAGGTCCCAGTGACAATATCATTGGCTTCTCAGTCAGCACCCATTGGCAGCCACATTCAGAGATTCTGAGATTTCTATGGTGATGATCAAGATATTCATCAATGTGACTATGGGACAAGGCTAGTTCAGGCACCCTCTCCTCTGCTGCCCAAGTACCTACCTGGGGACATCCCCATGGACACCTGGGATGCCCTCTAGAGCCAAGTCTCTTGCCAATCCTAAAATGACTCCCTTAATGTAGATGTCTTATTCCCTTCTCCAATATCCACTTTTCCTCCATCTCCACCCTCCCACTCCCCCAAGCTCTCCCCAGACCTTCCCTTCTCCCTTCTCCCTCCACATTCCCTTTTGCCCACCCCACCGCCACCTCTACCTCCACCCCTATCTCCACTCCCTTACTTCCAACTTTTGCCCAACAATCTTGTTTGCTTCCAATTTCCAGAAGGATCTATATATGTTTTTCTTTGGGTTCCCCTTGCTATTTGGCTTCTCTAGGCTTGTGATCTATAAGCTTAATGTCCTTTGTTTATGGCTAAAGTCCACTAATGAGTGAGTACATGCCATAATCATCTTTTGGGGTTTGGGTTATCTCACTAAGGATAGTGTTTTCTATTTCCATCCATTTGCATGCAAAATGCAAGATGTCATTGTTTTTTTACCGCTGAGTAGTATTCTAATGTGTATATATTCCACACTTTCTTGATCCATTCTTCCATTGAGGGGCACCTAGGTTGTTTCCAGGTTCTGGCTATTATAAATAATGTTGCTATGAACATAGTTGCAGAAATGCTTTTGTAGTATGATTGGGCATCTCTTATGTACACTATCATATCATCTGCAAATAAAAAAAAGTTTGACTTCGTCCTTTCCAATTCGAATCCCCATGATCTCCTTATTTTGTCTTATAGCTATTGCTAGAATTTCAAGCACTATATTAAAGAGCTATGGAGAGAGTGGACAGCCTTGTATTATCTGATTTTAGTGGAATCGCTTTCAGTTTCTCTCCATTTATTTTGATGTTAGCTGTCAGCTTGCTGTATATTGCTTTTTATTATGTTTAGATATGAACCTTGTATCCCTAATCTTTCCAAGACCTTTATCATAAATAGGTGTTGAATTTTGTCAAATGCTTTTTCAGCATCTAATGAAATGATCATATGTTTTTTCTTTCAGTTTATTTATACGATGGATTACATTGATAGATTTTCTTATGTTAAACCAGCCCTGCATCTCTGGGATGAAGCCTACTTGATCATAATGGATGAGTTTTTTGATGTGTTCTTGGATTCTGTTTGCCAGTATCTTATTGAGAATTTTTGCATCGATGTTCATGAGTAAGATTTGTCTGTAATTCTCTTTCTTGGTTGCATTTATGTGTGGTTTTGGTATCAAGGTAACTGTAGCTTCATAAAAAGAGTTTAGTAATGACCCTTCTGTTTCTATTATGTGAAACACATTAAGGAGTACAGGTATTAGCTCTTCTTGGAAGTTCTGGTAGAATTCTGCATTAAAACCATCTGGTCCTGGGCTTTTTTTGTTGGAAGGTTTTTGATGACAGCTTATATTTCCTCACAACTTATAGGTTTATTTAAATTGTTTACCTGGCCTTGATTTAATTTCAGTATATGGTATTTATCTAAAATACTGTCCATTTCTTTTACATTTTCCAATTGTGTGGCATACAGGCTTTTGTAGTAAGATCTAATAATTCTCTGAATTTCCTCAGCATCTGTTGTTATGTTCCCCTTCTCATTCCTGATCTTGATAACTTGAGTGTTCTCTCTCTGCCTTTTGATTAGTTTGGATAGGGGTTTGTTGATTTTGTTGATTTTCTCAAGGAACGAGCTCTTTGTTTCACTGATTCTTTGGATTGTTTTCTGTGTCTCTATTTTGTTGATTTCAGCTCTCAGTTTGATTATTTCCAGTCTTCTTCTCTTCCTGGGTGAGTCTGCTTCTTTTTTTTTCTAGAGTTTTCAAGTGTGCTGTTAAGTCACTAATGTGTGCTTTCTCCATTTTCTTTATGTGGGCACTAAGTGCTATGAACTTTCCTCATAGCACTGCTTTCATAGTGTCCCATAGGTTGGGGTATGTTGTGTCTTTATTTTCGTTGAATTCAAGGAAGACTTTAATTTCTTTCTTTATTTCTTCCTTGACCCAGGAGTGGTTCAGTAGTTGACTGTTCAGTTTCCATGAGTTTATAGGCTTTTTGGGGGTGGAATTGTTGTTAAATTCTAACATTACTCCATAGTGATCCGATAAGACACAGGTGATTACTCGAATTTTTTTTGTATCTGTGGATGTTTGCTTTGTTACCAAGTATGTGATCAATTTTTGAGAAGGTTCCATGAGATGCTGAGAAGGTATATTCTTTCCTGTTTTGGTGGAATGTTCTATTGATGTCTATTAAGTCCATTTGATTCATTACATCTGTTAGTTCTTGTATTTCCCTGTTAAGTGTCTGTCTGGATGACCTGTCCATTGGTGAGAGAGGAGTGTTGAAATCTCCTACAATTAGTGTGTGGGGTTTGATGTGTGATTTAAGTGCTAGTACTGTTTCTTTTATATATATGGGTGCTTTTATATTAGGGGCATATATATTCAGGATTGAGACTTCATCTTGATGGTTTATTCTTATTAAGAGTATAAAGTGTCCATCTCCATCTCTTCTGATTGATTTTAGTTTGAAGTCGGTTTTGCTACATGTTAGTATAGCAACACCTGCTTATTTCTTAGGGCCTTAATTGAAAAACCCTTTCCCAACCCTTTACTCTGAGATAATGTCTGTCTTTTGTGGTTGAGGTGAGGTGTATTTCTTGTAAACAACAGAATTTTGGATCTTGTTTTTGTATCCATTCTCTTAACCCATACCTTTTTATAGGTGAATTGAGTCCATTGATATTAAGTGATCTTAATGACCAGTGGTTGTTAATTCCAGTTATTATTTTTTTGGGGAGTGGTAGAGTTTGTGTGTTTCCCTTTATGAGTTGTGCTGGTGTAGGGTTGTTAGATGTCTGTGTTATTATGGGTGTTCTTAGCTTCCTTTCATTGTGGTTTTCCTTCTAGTACTCTCTGTAAGGCTGGGTTTGTGGCTATGTATTGCTTAAATTTGTTTTTTCCTGGAATATCTTGTTTTTTTCCATCGATGGTGAAAGAAAGCTTTGCTGGGTATAGTAGTCTGGGCTTGCGTCCATGGTCTCTTAGTGTCTGCAGCACATCTATCCACGACTTTATGACTTTCATGGTTTCCACAGAGAAGTCAGGTGTAATTCTGATAGGTTTACCTTTATATGTTACTTGACCTTTTCCCTTTGCAGCTCATAATACTCTTTTTTTATTCTGTATATTTTGTGTTTTGATTATTATATTGTGAGGGGATTTTATTTTGATCCAGTCTATTCGGTGTTCTGTATGCTTCTTGTACTTTCATAGGAATATCCGTCTTTAGGCTGGGAAAGTTTTTTTCTATAATTTTGTTGAATATATTTTCTTCTACCCCAATTATTCTTAGGTTTGGTCTGTTCATCGTGTCCCAGATTTCCTCGATGTTTTGTGTTAAGAATTTGTTGGATTTGTCATTTTCTTTGATCAATTAGACTATTTTCTCTATTGTATCTTCAGCATCTGAGATTCTTTCTTCTACATCTTGTATTCTGTTGGCTATACTTGTCTCTGTAGTTCCTGTTCATTTAGCCAGATTTTCCATATCCAGCCATCCCTCGGTTTGTGTTTTCTTCATTGCCTCCATTTAGGTTTTCAAGTCTTGAACTGTTTCCATTACCTATTTGATTGCTTTTTCTTGATTTTCTAATGTATCTCTGAGGGATTTATTCATTTCTTCTAACTTTCTGTTAGTCTTCTCATCCTTTTCTTTAAAGGAGTTTTTCACATCCTCTTTAATGGTCTCTATCACTTTCATAATGTTACATTTAAAGTCGATTTCTTCTACTACTTCTGGATTAGGTTTTTCAAGTCTTCCTGTTGCATATTCGATGGATCCAGGTGTTATCATGTTGCTTTTCAGGTTGTTGGAGGAATTCTTGCATTGGCACCTGCCCATCTTAAAAATATGGAACGCTTCACGAATTTTCGTGTCATCCTTGCACAGGGGCCATGCTAATCTTGTCTGTATCGTTCCAATTTTAGTATATGTGCTGCCGAAGCAAGCACCCATGTCTTGTTTATATTTTTAGTGGTCTCATTACTGCTGTTTAGAAAAAGAAAATTTAGTTACTGCTGCATAGATTGTCATTCCAGTGGGTATCATGGGCTGCGATTTTTGAATGATCCCCTTCTTTTGAAATTCTGTTCCCAGCTGGAGAAATGTCACATTTGTTTCAGCTTTTGACTCTGACTTTTAGTAAGAGAAATGAAGAAGAGAAAAATACGTCCCTTTTCTTTAAGATGCAATGAGCAATTGTGTGCACATCTGGTGACTTACTGCTGAAGACTCCAAAGCATTTAAAAATATTGATTAAGTCTCAACCTGTTGGGAAATTGTTGCCATATCTTTCTTTTTGTCCCTAGAATTGCTGAAGCTCAGAGCTTTATTTAACTTGCTGAATCTTGTATTATGGCCAGAAAAAAGATCTCAGGAGTCCCGTTCCCCAGGTTCTTATTAGCCTTGACAAGTGTTGTTAAAATTGCAGGCTCTTCAAGAAAAGCAGCATTATGCAATTTCAGTGCAAAGATTAGCACACGCAGAAACACACACACAAACACACATACACACACATCCATGTATATATTTTGAAATAGATTCTGGAGTTTTGTTTAACTTTTGCAAAAGCAATTATTTTTAGTTACTGTTTCAATTTTTCCATGCCCCTCATTGATATATTTATTTTGACATTAGTCTGTTTAACCTGAAACTAAAGAGTATTCCTGGTTTAGGCTTTTATTCTAAACCACTTCGTACTTTAAGTGGTATGTCTCAAGGGAGAGATGTATGAAGAATTCATGGTAGTTGGAAATTTTCTGTTAGATTATCACCTGCCATTAAAAACAAGTGCAAAGCATGTGATGTTGAAGCGAATGTATCACATATCATAATCAAAGATGAATCAAAGTAATTACCAGCCAAGCTGAGAGTGAATGGAACCCAAAACCAATTAAGCTATTTATTTCGACTGTACCACTGAACAAACACTTTAGTGTTTTAATTTGCTCCTCTTTTCATCTGTTCCAGGAATATGTTTGTTAATATGAACAGGGAAGCACAATTGCTATTTAATTAACCTATTTTGTCAGCACCTCACGTGAGCTGCATAAGTAGATGTGCTAAAGTCTCAACAATGATGATCCTGATAAAAATAACAAATGTGAAATTTGTACCAGTCATTTTTACAATATTCGCCAAATTGCAACACCCAAAGAATAAACAAAGTAGGTTGACTTACAGAAATTGAGTTTGAAATACTTGCAAATACATGTTGAACCAATATGAAGTAATTAAGTTTAGGATAATATTAGCAGAGTTTAATTGCAGCCTCATTGTTCCTGACACAGTGCTCTGTTACTACAGGCTAACATCAGGTTCTCGGGCTAGAGTTGGTAAAGATGCTGGAGTATCTTGGAGCACACATCTTTTGTTAGTCAGGAAATATGCAAGGAGAGACGCTCATCCACTTTTTAACAGTTATCACAGTGTGTTGTTGCATCCGTCACTTATTGTCTGTGATCAACATCAAAGCCCTAAGGCAGATTTGTTTAAGGTGAATTTGAGCGTGAGTATTTCCCACAGGAGATGAACTAGTGCTATTTATTTATTTATTTATTTATTTATTTATTTGTTTATTTATTTATTTATTTATTTTTATTTTTCCATTCAAAAATGTATACTTTCTCCCTTTCTCCCAGTCCCCTCCTGCCCCCCCACTAACCCTCATCCCTCCCCAAGCATCCTTAAGATTGGGCAGGGTACCGTGCCCTGTGGGAAGCCAAAGGCCTTCCCACCTCCATTCCACCCCAGAAAGGTGTGTATCCAAATAGACTAGGGTCCCAAAATGCAAATACATGCAGAAGAGATCGGTCCCAGTGCCATTATCATTGGCTCCTCAGTCAGCCCCAATTGGCAGCCACATTTAGAGAGTCCGATTTGATCACATGTTCGTTCAGTCCTGGTCCAGCTGGATTTGGTGAGCTCCCATTAGATCAGGCACATTGTCTTAGTGGGTGGACCAGCCCCTCGCGGTCCTGACTTCCTTGCTCATCTTCTCCCTCCTTCTGCTCTTTGACTGGACCTTGGGAGCTCAGTCCATTGCTCTGATGTGGATGTGGGTCTCTGTCTCTATCTCCATCCACCAGACGAAATATCTATGGTGATAATCAAGATATTCATCAATGTGACTGTGGGACAAGGCTAGTTCAGGCACCCTCTCCTCTGCTGCCCATATACCTAGCTGGGGACATCTCTTGCCAATCCTAAAATTACTCCCTTAATGTAGATATCTTACTCCCTGCTCCAATATCCACCCTTCCTCCATCCCCAACCTCCCACTCCCACAAGCTCTCCCCAGTCCTTCCCTTCTCCCTTCTCCTTCCCCCTCTCCCCTTCCCCTCCACCTCCACCCCTACCCCTACCCTCTTACTCCCAACTTCTGCCTCGCAATGATCTTGTTTGCTTCCAATTTCCAGGAGGATATATGTATATTTTTCTTTGGGTTCACCTTGCTATTTGGCTTCTCTAGGCTTGTGAGCTATAGGCTTAGTGAACTTTGTTCATGGCTAGAGTCCACTAATGAGTGAGTACATACCATAATCATCTTTTGGGGTTTGGGTTATCTCACTAAGGATAGTGTTTTCTATTTCCATCCATTTGCATGCAAAATTCAAGATGTCATTGCTTTTACCGCTGAGTAGTAGTCTAATGTGTATATATTCCACACTTTCTTGATCCATTCTTCCATTGAGGGGCACCCAAGTTTTTTCCAGGTTCTGGCTATTACAAATAATGCTGCTATAAACATAGTTGCAGAAATGCTTTTGTAGTATGATTGAGCATCTCTTGGGTATATTCCCAAAAGTGGTATTGTTGGATCCTGAGGAAGGTTGATTCCCAATTTCTTGAGAAACCGCCACACTGATTTCCAAAGTGGTTGCACAAGTTTGCATTGCCACCAGCAATGGATGAGTGTTCCCCTTACTCCACATCCTCTCCAACATAGGCTATCATTGGTGTTTTTGGTTTTAGCCATTCTGACAGGTGTAAGATGGTATCTAAAAGTTGTTTTGATTTGCATTTCCCTGATCGCTAAGGAAGTTGAACATGACCTTAAGTATCTTTTGGCCATTCGAACTTCTGTTGAGAATTCTCGGTTCAGATCATTACCCCAATTTTAATTGGGTAATTTAGAATTTTAATGTCAAGTTTCTTGAGTTCTTTGTATATATTGGAGATCAGCCCTTTGTCTGATGTGAGGTTAGTGAAGGTCTTCTCCCATTCAGTAGGATGCCTTTTTGTCTTAATGACTGTGTCCTTTGCTTTACAGAAGCTTCTCAGTTTCAGGAGGTCCCATTTTTTCACTGTTGCTCTTACTGTCTGTGCCACTGGGGTTATACATAGGAAGTGGTCTCCTGTGCCCATGTATTGCAGGGTACTTCCCACTTTCTCTTCCATGAGGTTCAGTGTGGTTGGATTTATATTGAGGTCTTTAATCCATTTGGACTTCAATTTTGTGCATGGTGATAGATAAAGATATATTTTCATTCTCCTACAGGCTGACATCCAGTTATGCCACATTTCTACTTTTAATTAGTATTAGGAGAGAAACTCGAACAATCCATGTGAAATCTCAAGCTTCTGGTGTAGCTCAGTGGTAGGGCTTCTGACTTGGGTCTGATCCTCAAGACCAGGAGAAAAAGAAGAAAAGCCTCTTAACGTTATCCATAGCAGGACTCTACCCACAAAGCATAGAGTTCTAGTAATAAACACAATGAAGAGAAACTTTGAACCTTCATCAGGATATTTTACTCTTGAGCAAACTCTGTTGGGTATAGCTATTTTCCTCACAGCCTGACTTTTGTCTTTTCACACAATCTGCAAGCTTCCAGTGTTTTAAGTCCTTTAAGCAAAGTTTAGCAGACACTGGTTCCTGGATCTCTGTAGTAATAGAGGTAATCACTTTCAAATTTGGGGCAATCAAAACTTCATTTTGGTAGCCTAGATTAGCACTGAACTGATGCTAATCCTCCTGCTTCAGCCTCCAAAGTGTTGTGCCACCACCTTTCACAGAGAGACTCACTTTCCAGTTCTTACACTGTTAGAATGCTGTATCTGAAAGTCCTCAGAGGCCTGGACCAATGTCTTTTACCATGTAGAGAGATGTGCACTGTATATATGTTTTTCTGAAAGGATGAACACATTTGATCTGAAATCCAGCTTGAATTCCTGCTCAGGTTCATTGTGAGAGGTACTGTGCTGTAAGGAAACCAAAGTGTGGAAAGGAAGTGTCATATTGTAGATCACCTGTATCTTCCCAGGAAAATGAAAACCATAATTCAAATGTGTGCCTTTCTAAATGTTTTCCCTTCACTCAGAAGCTCTTTAACTAAAGGTACTTTGCATGTGGTAGGACTTGAATCTTGCAGGCACATTAGTCTTTTAAGAAGTGGCACATGTTTTCAAAAAGAATGCTTATATCCCAAACACAAAGTTTGGTCAAATTCAGATAAATGTCCTCAAGAGCTAGAAAGTAGCCTACACAGGCATTATCAAGAGCTACAGAAAACCAGCCCACAAATCACAATCCCAGAGAACCTAGACAACAATGAGGACCCAAAGAGAGACATACATGGATCTAATCTACATGGGTAGTAGAAAAAGACAAGATCTCCTGAGTAAATTAGGAGCATGGGGACCTTGGGAGAGGGTTGAAGGTGGGGGAGAGGCAGGGAGGGGAGCAGAGAAAAATGTAGAGCTCAATAAAAATCAATAAAAAAGAGTGACAGAATTTTGGTAATCTATAGAAATTTGTCCCATTTAAGATACTCACTTTCAGATTCTAAAATCACCCTCTTGCCAAAATAAGTCAGTCCATAAGCTTCTAGCTTTGAACCCCTGGGTTTGTTTTATCATGCAGATGAAATAAAAGAGAGTCTATTTATTTAGACTCCCCCTTTAGAGTCCTTGTGATTGCAAGAAGCCGCCGGACTCTCTGTTTGAATATCCTGCTTCTTAGTCACCAGAGAAGCACATTTTTAGGTTTGGAAAACCACGCATTGGGAAGAGATTTAAACCAAACTGTTTTCCCATAGACTAAACTTGAAAAGAATACGCACAAATACATTGCATCAAATCTGTAGGGAAAATAATGCTGCAGCCTGGGAGATGCTGGGAAACCGGAACAGACAAACCAAATCATCGTAGGGCAAACCCACCATATGTAGCAAACAACCAGTGCAATTATACTCTGCAGTTGAGGAATTACATAAATTGCCCACTGGGAAGGAAGCCTTAATCTCCACCCTCCTCGCAAATCTACAGACAGCTGTGCGCTGTCTCTGTGTCTTTCTGAAAGGTTGAACACATTTGATCTGAGAACCAACTTGATATCCTAATCAGGTTTGATGTGAGAGACCGGTTATAGATGTATGCGATTCTCCCGGTGTGCATCTTTGATTCGTGCGCTAATTACGTCGATCCTTTGGGGAGCACAACCACGGAGCTGGGTCCTCCTTGATTAATGCTGGCAGAGAGCCACGCAGAGCGCGCAGCAGAGAGCGGCTCAGCAGCTCCAGTCCCAGCTGAGAATATGGTCCCATTATCTCCCAGCTGCCTAACCAATCCATAAGGGCCTGTTCTGCGTGGATGATCAGTTGTAGTGGAAGCAGGGACTCGCTGCAAGCTGAAATCCCTGATTTGCTGTACCATGTAAGACGAACTGGGACATTTTACTTTACAGTCTGTAAGTACCAGATTCTCCCCGGAACCCTCTCCCTACAGCTCCATGTGAAAGCGACTTTGTAAGCCCTGTTCCATTTTCTGTTCCTTGCTCTTTTTTGAATGAAGCTGCTGAGACAGTTACTTGCTTAGCACTTGCTGTTTCGGTCAAATCTCTTAGATAATTGATTCATTCCAAGCAAATTGTGCTCTTTCCAGAATGCTTTTCTGGAAGTTAAAAGTAATTGACTTCAATTTTAATTTGGGAGTAGGGGTGTGTTATATATGCCTGTAGTGGTCACAGTATTTCTTTTAACTTATTCTTTAACCATGCAAGAAAGATGTAAGTCTAATGTGTATGTGAAGAGATCCTTTTACAGGCACATCTGTACTAGAGAAGCAAGTATTCTGTATTTCCAAACTTTAAAGTAGTTTATTTTGCTCTCTCTTCTGCCATTAGGAAATGTACAAGCAGGAAAGATTCATGGTGGTTTTTTTTAACTGTTTTTTGATTGTTTGTTTTGTAACAGTAGAAAGTGTTTAGAAACTTTGCCAAAGAGGTTGTAAAACTTTGAGATATTTGTGAATATAGACTATATAGTTTAATTTAATACCTTTGATTAGCTGCTTTTTAACGTACCATTTTAAAAGCTGGTGATATTTTTAAGCAAAAGCATATCAATTTTTAAAGAAAAAGCATAGGTCCATTTATTTTATTATAAATTCTTGAATGCAATCTAAGTTAGTATCTGCTATTCACATAAAATGAATTGATCATAGAATGTTTTTATAATTTAATATATTTACTAGTGTTTGCATTGTTTCTTTCAAATAAACTGTCGTAGTGAAATTAAAGATTGTCATCATTGTGGGGAAGGATTTGTGGAACATGCTTATATATGAGTTTCTGTAAACTCTCTAGATAGATAGGTAGATAGAGAGAAAGAAAGAACGATAGATAGATAGATAGATAGATAGATAGATAGATAGATAGATAGATAGATGATAGGATAGATAAATAAATCACACTTTTATTGGATTAAAAACAATAGATGAGCAAAGGTAAAATTATATTTGAATAAAAGTCATGAACCACTGGCACCAGGGTCAGTGGTGGTATATACTAACATAGGTTTGAAGCCACTAGTAGACAAAAACCAGAACCATATTATCCATAGTGAGCCCTAGACCATGTAGTACATGATTTTCAGAGTAGAACTACAGCTTGCCAGAACAGGTAGTAAGTCTCAAGGCAGAGGAGTAAGCACTGCTTGTGAAGTATGAAGAGGTCTCATTGAATATGTTCTCATCTGATTCAGTCAGAGAGAAGACAGATAAAATAGATGCTTGTGTGCTTGTGCTAAGGTATTCTCAGTATTCGAGGGTTGGAAGGGAGAAAAACCAACATCCCAGTAACAGGAGTGAATTTTCAGGAAAATGAAAGCACGAAAGAGTAGCCACAACAGCTGTGAGCAATGACTATCTCAGGTCTGCCCTGGCTGAGAACTCTGGACCCTGAGAAAGTAAGTTCCTTAAGAGACAGATGCTGAAATCTGAAATCATAGTAAGGTGTATTTTAGTCTCATGTTTTCCCTTATAGGAGGAATAGCCACAGACCAAAGCTGACTTTTGAGTGTGATGATTCTGGGGCACTCAATTACGTTTTTAAATAGTTGCTGCTCTTTATCTTGCTCGTTTAAATTCATGGTTGTGGACAAGACTTGATCTCGTGTTAAGGGGATGGCAGGAACAGAAACAGGGTCAGTTAAGGTCCTGTGTTTCTGTTGCTCTTAAACAAATGTTTGATCTCTGAATGTCTACTTTAATTAAGACTGTGTTTGGATACTTTTCCTAATCAGATTCCCCCCCACACACACACACAACAATTCTCTCCTTTAACAGTAATTTTGCCTTCAAAAGAGTACTGTTCTCACATAGTCAAATATTATATTTTTCCTTCCAACATTAAGAAATTTAAAATAATGTATTTGGATGATATACATTTCATTGCCCGTAGTCAGCCATAAATCTCAAAGACGTTTATGCAAGATCTATCATGCTGTTGCTACTTACTTCTTTAGAAATGTTTGAGATTATTTTTTAAATGTTGGGAAACTGTCTCCTTGGTTGTGCTTAATCAGTTTTTTTTTTTTAAAAAAAGAGGGTGAGCTTGGTACCCTAGGACTGTTTTAGGACCTGATGGCCCAACAGATGGGGGAATCCAGATGGGTATTACAAATACCTTTTAGAAGGTAATTTTAAAACCATGGTGATTTGATTGGCCTTCAAAATAAGTTTAAAGCTCTATAAAAGAGATGAACAGATGAGTCTTCCTTTATGTACAAAGGTAACATATCTCTGAATATGTTTGTATGCACAGAATCTATTCTGTTGTCTCAAAGACAATATCTATGCTACCGACGTACACTATCTCCCCCACTCTTCAAACGAGGTAGTGTTGGACAAAGTAGAAGGATCCTGTAAGAGTAAGGTTGTGCCAACAAAGTACACTGCATATTTTCTTTTATCTTAGAGCTCTGGGCAACAACAAAAACAGGAAAAAAAGCAAAAAAACAAAACAACAACAAAAAACAACAACAACAAAAAAAACACAACTTCCTAATACTCTGAGCTTTGTTTGTAAGCAGGTCCTCTTTGCGGAAAGATTACACTATTACACTCTTCCCCCTCTTTAACAGATGGAACCACACACTTGGAGGTGAGGCATGAAATTCTAGGATAAGGCCTTTCAGCAAGTAAAAACAAAATAAAAAGTGAGTGTGGTTGAAAGTAAAGTACAAAGAATTTAATAATCCTAGTAGTTTTTGATGGCTACATTTTTTTGTGTGTGTGCCTTGACTAGGTACTAACCAAATATATACTGCACAGGTTGTCACTAGTGACATGGGAGTTTGAGTTAATCTGCATTGATTTGCTGTGGAACTGCTTACAAACTTTTTATTTCCCGGTCCATCATTATACAGACATAAAGCAGTGTCATTTCTAAGGTGCTTTCTTAGTTAGAGAGCCTATGACCTCAGAATGCCTCCTTCTGACTCCATTAACACTCCAAACTACCTTGAAAATGGGGGGGAGGGGAGAATGAATGTTTTCAAGCTAAATGAGATCTTAGTAATCCTCTTTCCTCTGCCTGCCAAGTGTGTGAATTATAGATATTTACTGCCCTACATGGCTTTTTTTCTTTCCTTCATTTCTTGTCTCAGTGGACTCCACACACCACAAAGTGGCTGTCTGTTTCCACTTTACTTTCTGTTGCCTCATTTTGTTCTTTTTCCAATAAGAACTGTTCTAGAGTTGGGACTTTAGGAAGAAGACTGTCATCACCTATTCCTTGCATAAGCTGTTCATTGACATCCTTATTCTAGAATAGTGGTTCTTGCCCTTCCTATGCTGTCACCCTTTAATACAGTTGTGCTGACTCCCCAACCACAAAATTATTTTAATTTCTACTTCATAACTTCACTACTTTTGTGAATCATTATGCAGATATCTGATATGCAAGATATTGGATATGTGTAAGGGCCATTTGACACACCCCCACAAAGGGGTCATGACCCACAGGCTGAGAAACGCTGTCCTAGAAGAAAGTTTATCGAGGTAGTAAAATATGCTGGCATACTGCTCCGCTGTGCATTGTATTTCTCTCTCTCTCTCTCTCTCTCTCTCTCTCTCTCTCTCTCTCTCTCTTTCTGTCTCTGTATGTTTGTGCACATGTGTGCATCTCTGTGCGTATGCATCTCTGTGTGTGTACGTATTATGTATATATGTGTATGATGTGTGTGAGTGAGGGCATATTCATGCTATGGTGTTTATGCCAACATCAAAGCACAACTTCAAGTGTGGTTCTAGTCTTTCAACTTGTTTTATGGTTGAGTCTTTTTGTCCTTTGCCACAGTGTTGAGTATACTATGCTAACTGGTAATCTTCTAGGGCATTCTGCTGTCAGCACCTATCATCTCACTGTAGTAGTACTGAGAGTACAGATGTATGCTACCTTCCTTTGCTTTATGTGGGCATGGGCATTCATGCTCATGTCCTCACACTTGCATAGCATGTTATTTATGTACCAAGCCATCTCCTAGCCCCATGTATGTATATATTTTTAGTCTTAGTTATGCATGGGCAGAAAGATGCTAAAAGTTACAGTTGCATATAGATATCCAAGGAAAATTGGAAAGTAAGAGTATTATTCATCTTACATTCTTTTAAAAAGATGTTCAGACAAGATTCAGGTTTATGTATTGAACTAAATTTTCTCATTTTCAAACTCCTTAAAAATTTTCCCAGTGAAAATTCATTGCTGTGAAGTTGGATGTTGAAAAGTTTTACTTTCAATAGAAGGAGGCGGAGGATAATCAAAGGACCTTATTTTCCCCAGGAAATTGCTGTCTTGTCCTACTCTATGGAAGATAAGAATCAGGTCCATGGCAACAAAGTCATATAAAAACCTCTTGGGGGAATTTACCTGAGTTAAATAAAAATACCTACAGTAGAATTTGCTTGTGATCCACTCACTGCCATCCCAGAACTACATGTGGCAAAATATTCCTTTCAGTCACAGTGGATAGAGGAGGGAATTACAAAACCTACCAGCCATGCTCCAGAAGCTTCTTGATGTGTCCAAACCAAATGGTGAATAAATTTCAGGTGAGATGCAAACTTGGCTACAGATACTGAGATAAGCTAAGTCAATTCAGAGTCTCTGTTTGTAGCTCAAGGTTTGTAGCCTTTATGCTCTTATCACTATTAAATGAAATAAAATATGCACTGGCTGTGCAGCTGGAATGACATAAATAATTACAGACTAATGCTGTGCTTAACTGTTGACATTGTCTATGTTTTTATGTAGTTATGTTTTAAATATCAAGTGTATCTAGGATGGATGCTAAGTGGCCATCTGAAGACAGTAATAGCTCAGAAGAGTAACTCTTCCTCCATATCCGAAACATTTTGATAGCTTTCAAATTTTAGTTGGAATAATCACTTTCATCTCTGTTTTTGCCATTGGTAAATCTCAGTGAATGCATTATATTATTCTGGGGTTTGGATGTGACTGTCATCCCTTTCTGTGGCTCTAGACTGTGTTTCATGTCTCTATGTAGACGATAAAATTAATTTTCCAAATCCCATAAATCAGAGTAACTGTCCCTGCTCTTAAGGCAGCAGGTCAGTTGTAAGTGAATTTTGTAATGAGAGATAATTCATCTGTTTTATAGTTGTGTGTTCTTCTATGACAAAAGTGATTTTGTGCTCATGGACTATTTCTATAAAAATGTAATTATGAGAGATAATGTCTGATAATCTGTGGCTCTCCCATCCTTGATTATAAAGTTAACCCACAGTGCTAGAGCACTACGTTGGGTTTTAAACCGACATTTCCAATGACTTGAGATGTTTGATCCACTTAATAAATATCTTCATTGATTTGGCTTTGTTTTTTGTTGTGTGTGTGTGTGTGTGTGTGTTTGCATGTCTGTGTGTCTGTGTGTAGTTACAGTAAAATTGTTAATTGGACTATGGTTTTAGATATAAGACATTGTTTCATTTGTCTTGGTCGCTAAGTTAAAAAGGAATGCATGTCTTTGTATATTTTAGCATGGAATTTTTGTTGTTTGATGATAAGATGGGATGATTTATTGCTGTAAGTTTGCATCAGAAGCTGAGAAGAACGTGTTTTTTAACTGTTAGATAGAAAATGCAGACTTATACATTTGAAAGCAATAGCAGAATTTATAGAAGCTAACTGAACCAGGCATTAGATTTAGGGCTTGCCAGAAGAAAATTTTATATTGGTGGACAGAAATTTGAGTGCCCTACAAGCCGGAAAGGAAATGTAAATATGATAGTGGAGGAGTGAGTGTAAGCGTATTGTGGTTAAAAGTGCTCTGGCTTTGGGCCACAAATGAAAACTTTGGTGAATGGGTAAAAAATACTTTACAAAATAGAAGTTGGATTTTCCCCAAAAGAGTTGACCTAGGCATTACTGCATTACTCTGTGCACGATTAAGAAATCTGCACCAATGGAGTCATGCGGAGAAAGAGGAGAGCTTTTGGCTCTTGTCTATGCTAGCTGGCAATCTTTAAAAATACAATTATTGTAAAGAAAATTGGCATTACAGCACTAGGTTTAGTTTTCCTTAATTTAATGAGAATTTATAAACAAATATGTGGGTATATCCTGTTTAGTTGGATGGATACTGGTAAAAATTTTTCTCTGGGAATTGTGTATTTTTTTTTAAAGATTGCTAGTCAAACATCTTGATGCATTTTGCAATTTTGCTGTTTCTAATTCACTGCCCTACTCTCATGAACATTATCTGAAATGGTTCTAGGAGATTGGGTGGGGAAACTGATTCCCAGGAGGGTGATTTCATTAAATCACTTTAACTGCCCAGGAAGCAAATTTACAGTTCTGAGTGTGGAGTGGGATTATAACACCACTCTACTGAATGGCATCTTGCAGTCATTCCAGTTCTCTTTTCCTCCACCAAGTGTCTTACTACGATTAATACAGTCACATCTGCTGGGATTAGATAAGTAACATTAACTACTTGACACGAACCTCTGTACCATGAATTAAACACAGTCATTTGCAAGAATATATTCTCCAGGCTGATTAGGATTCGATGAATATTTGTGTGCCTTTTCAATTGGAAAAGTTTTGTCATACACATACAAAACGTGTGCCACCAGGCCAAAAAAAAAAAACCCTATCTCCCAGAAGAGAACAAACCATGTGTTCAAATATTGTGTCTGACATCTTATGGTATGAGTGTAAAGTGTGAATCTGGTCGTTTAAGGTGTGCAACTCTGACCCTTGCAGCTGCGTGGAGCGTGCTTAGAGAGAACAGCAACAGATTTAAACTGACTCGGCCATTCCCTTGTGTCCCCCCTCCTGTCCCTCTCTCCAGGGAACACACATGAGTATTCAGTTGATGGTTATAGTTAACCTCTCTTGTAGTATTCTAAATCCTTAAGTGGTTTGTCAGTATATTTAAGAGATGTGAAAGCCGTGCAAGTGAAATTCCTTTCAAGTTATTGTTGGGGTTCTATTTCATAGGCTAATGTCTGTGAATGTGAACATCCAAGATATAATCCTCAAAAATTTGTAGATTTTGTCAGATTGTGATAGAACAATAGATGTATTATAATTTATTTTATCAAATCATTTTCACTTGGTAGGAAGCCTGTTTTATATGCTCATGAAAATCATAAGCAGAAGTTTATTTCACTTGAGGACCATTCATCATTTGTGTACCTCAGTCTTTAAAGTCAACTGGAAAAAGAGAGAAACACATTGAAAGCCTGGTTAAAGCCCTGAAAAGTCCTTTGAAGTATATATCTGGTAACTTCAGGCTTTAGTTTGCAAAAACTTGAAGTTACTTTATTGAGTTAGATACTTTTAATTATTATGTTCAGAGAAATTACATATATATAGGTATATATATACATAAATATAAACAAAGCAATGTTCTTACATATATATTTCCTCAGTGCAGAGATAAGTTCTAATTTAGACTGCAAGTTTTAATTTTTCAATAATCAGGTTTAAAATAATCTTGTCTTCTCAGGAACTCAAACTGGACCTGAGAATTAAATGGTAAGAAGCAGCTTTCTTGTATATGTATCTTTTGTTTTTACTTTTTCTTTTACTGGAATGTGCCTTCCTCCATAAGAAAAGGAAGTTTCAAAGAACTAGCACAACCTAGTATTTATCTATTGAGCTGAAATAAAGGTGTTTGTAGAAAAGTAGCTAAACTATTTGAGAAACAGAAGGCACATAAGAGCTAGTTTATTGTAGTCTCATATACAGAATTTGCAGCCCTGGCATACTGTCCCTATTTCTGTGTGGCCTTCTTTCTCTGTGTTGAGAGTTGAGGAAGGATGCTAGTAGTTGTATCTACTTTTGTAAAGCCAAGGAAAAGGCATAGTGCCCTTCTTTCACCATTGATTTTCAAATGTCCCTGACTCAAAATAATCATTATGGCTGTCAAAAGACAAATGGCAACAAATTTAGCAATAGATCTTATTGATTTTTATTTGCAACTTAAGAATTATCTGTCACTCTATTCTACACAATGGAATGAAAGTTTCTGCATGGCAGGGAATGAACCATGTGTCTTCTAAGATTGAAACAAGCAGGAAGAAAAACAGAATTGTTTTATTTTTTAAAATCAGGTACACTTTTTAAGTACCAAAGCAGGAAGGACGAGGGATTTGCTGACTTAGGTAGACTGGAATCTCTTGTCAGGAAAATTTGGTTTGAAGACTCTACTTCCTTGAAATTGCAGTCTGGTGATGCAGCATTTATATAGCTGACTCCTTTTTCTTATTCTGGTCTGCTGGGTCTGGAGTAAAGGCTAACTGAAATACAAAAGGCTCCTATTAGTTTTGTAGCATATACTCAAATGATACATTCATGGATGCTTTATTCCAGAATTTTTCAAAACTGGCCTGATTTTCTGTTTGTGTGTTGAAAGATGACACCCTAACTGATGAGGGAGTCATGAAATCCTAGGTTTGACTGGACATGATCTATAAATTGTCTCATAAGAGCCTATTCTGATAGGCCCTGTGGTCAATCCATGAAAGAATAAAAATCCTGTCTTGCTCCATACACTCTACCCTGGCAAGAGAGTCACTTTTACATTTCATGTCAGAGTCTATGTGAATGCCTTATAACCCAGATTCTCCTGAGAGTCAGGGAGCCCATATCTGAGGCCTGCAGAAACAAGACTAAAATCAAGAACCTCATGAAGTAGTGCCATTGTCAACCAATCGGCAAGTTACAGGCTCTGTTTACGACCCTGCATAAATGACCATGCAAAATTCTGTTGCCATATAAAAACATGGGGCCAGTTGGGCACATCGTACAGATGTAAATATTGCCATATATTTTTAATTGTTTTAGAGGTAAACTTATCTTTTGACTCCATATAGCTCTAGTCTTTAAATTCTCATAAAAATTTGGCATGCTATCTCAGGGCTTATATAGAAAACATGAAAGTTCACAAGATAAAGTGACATAAACCTCACCTAAGAGAGGAAAGATATAGTAATAACTGTATATGTAGACTTTTATAGAATAAAAGAGGATGAAGGAAAGCATATGTTATATATAAGACTATTTTTTACCCTAATATATCCTAATAATTGTCATTTCACAGTAGTGAAATTTAAAAGTCACATTTTATAATACTAGTGTGAAGCTAATGACACTATATAATGATTATATGTGGTGGTATACCTGAATAATTCAGTTTATTAAACTATAATTGCAGTTATTGATCTTATTAGCATAATTAAGACTTTTATTTTAACTCAGGTCTGAATATGAGCAATCATGAACTCTACTAATGATAACATTTTTCCTTATAGATCTTTCTTCTCTTAAAAACCCAGGGAATAATAGAGCAAATAAGCAAAAGTACATATGTTTACTTAATCACTGATTTCCTCACACTTGCAAGAGAAAGATGGTAATATACATTTTGAAGGTGTATCTCCTGAAGGGGTATTAACCAGTGTTATTGTGTTTAAGATAGATAATTTTTTTGTCACGCTCTGTGGTAAATAGAGTCACCATTCCACATTTATTAATTAACAAAACATTACTATTTATCCATTACTTTGTGCTGGATGTAATGATACAAATGACCAAAATCAAAAAGATACAATTTGAATTTCCTCATGAGAATCTGTATATTCGAATGAGATCTGCATCTGGGTGGGAAAGGCAAGGATGCCTTCTTAGGATATCTGTGCTCGTTCTGGGGTAGCTTTTCTCTCTTTCTACCGCTTCCCTTTACTCTGACCACTTCCTTTCAGATGAATAAACATCTGTGCTAAGTCAATTCCACAGGGTTCGTATGATGTGCAAGGCTGTTTTCCAGATATTTTTGTGAACCCCAAATGGACAGAATGGTCAGTTGAAGCATGGTGTATTTAAAAGTTTTTGAAACTAGGTCATGTAGCTACCAAGGCAAATGTTTAAACCTCTGATATTTTGTTTCAGTGAACCAAGACTGACACTGCAAACACAACAATTCACTCATATTTTAGGTGTTTTCCTGTCTACCTGCCTTAAATGATCCAATTGACCAAACAGTAATCTTAAAACCCTTTAGAACTCTCTAGATAAGAGAACAATAGCCCCTCTCAGGATAAGATTTTCAGTATTTTCAGCTGTTTTGAACAAGATGTTGTATAACTGAAAGGGACTATTACTAGTAGAGGTAATAATTTTGGAGTAAATATTATAGCAACTAAGCTCAAAGGAGCTTTTTATGAACTATTTCCATTTCAATGTGCAAAAAGAATGTTGGTAGTAAAATGTAGTGTGTCTCCACTATGTAATTTTGATTCCGTTAGTCTATTGACTTTTCTCTCTTCCAACTTCCTTTTGGCTACTCAGGAGCTGACGTGAGCTTTAAAGTGGCCAGTTAGATGGATGTACCAAACAGGTGACAGCTTTGCATTTTCCTCACTAATATCTGGCTCGTGAGCCCTGTGCAATGAAAGTGCTAGTGACTGATGTCATTTTTCAGAACCATCAAAGCAGGCATGCTTATCACTAAGAGCAGTTGGGTTTAAACTTTGGCAAAGTATTATTGACTCTGTGTTATTCTAGGAAATAACAGGAAGGATGACGATTATCTTTTGGAGCCTAAAAGTCCAATAATCTTTCTACTTGCTCTCTAATTAAATGCAAAGTATTCAGGAACACATTTCACCATTATTAAGAGAGCAAATCACCTGCTGACATGATTGAATTTGGTCTGCTTGAAACATTCCTGAGAAATTAATTATATTTTAATATGCACACATATATAATTCAATATATATAATATCTAATGTTCCTGTATATATAAATATATATGTATATATATTGCTTACATATATGCATATACTACAAGGATCTTTGTGCAAACATCATATAATGTAGCTATAAAGCTTGATATAACTGTACATGTATACACATATTCTTGTTAACTGAAGAATTTTCCCATAGTTCATGATAATATGGTTGTGTTTAGAGAGAGATAAAGAGGAAAGAATGAAGGGATGAGACAGGAAGAAGGAAGAAGGGAGGGAGAGAGAGGTTAGATAAATAAATAATGTTAGGTTGATAGACAGTCAGACAGACAGACAGACAGATAGAGAGATAGATGGTAATGCCCATATACAAAGGAATTCTCTAATATGGCACATATTATACTTTATTATACATTGTTTTATTACCTATAAGTTTATATCTTCAATATTCTAGACATTCTACCTTATATAAAATTCAAACATAGGTCAAATTAAGGTAGCATCTTACTTTACTTTATGGTTTTAAAAGAAGATGCATTTCATATCAGCTTTTAACATTTGTTAATAGCAAATACATAACCTACTACCATATAAAAGGAAAACACAATTCATTACAAAAATTTTAGAATGGACATAATTAATCAAATTATTTCTTCTGATTTGCATTAATATTTAGGTTCCACTGATATAACACACTGCTTCCCTCTTAAATTATGGTAATGAAAATTCCTTGGAAGTACATAACTCAAATTTTGTTTTAAAGCATATAATATAGCATCAATGTCATAGGTAATCATTTTGTCATCCAGCAATTCACTTTGAAGGTAATGTAGTATTTTAAAGTCAAAAGACTTTTATTCAGTATTAACAAGGTGGTTGCCTTTCCATGAGGACGGTAGGTTTAAATATCAAATGCTTAAAATAACTCGCCCTGGCATCAGTATTAAGGCTTTTCATAACTGTATAAGAGAAATCTACATGATGAACTAGGATTGCTTTTAATTCAGCAATACAGTACGTTTGTTTCATATTACATTTTTTTCTCCTCTCAGCATGACTTTATGGCTGTTAGTAATAAGAAATGCATAACCTCCATGGCCCAAGGTTCCAAACATTATATAGTAGCACAAATAGCAAAATTATGTGTGCATGCATTATAAAAATGTGGTTCTGATTCAGTGTGATTAGCAGAAGGCTCAAGATCCCTATATGTTAGTCTTGATAGCATACAGATAACATTTGAGTTGTGATCATAAGAAGACAGCCTGGGATTCCTCCTCACCCCGCAGTGAGCTTTGTAACTGATTCTTCCTTGTTCATCTTTTCTCATCCTTATCTCACCTCTCGGTATTGCTCTTTGGTTTGTTTGACTTTGTTGTTGTGTTTTATTGTTTCTTCGATTTTTCAAGACAGGGTCTCATGATGTAGCTCTGGCTCTCCTGGAACTTAATATGTAAACCACACTGGCCTTGAACTCACATTGATTCCCTTTGCCTCTGGCACCTGAGTGTTGGGATATAGGATATACCAGTACAATGGCCTGTACTGATGTTTGACATTCTAATGAGAAATGTTTTAGATTATGAGTTCCATCCACCTGTCAAGACAAAGCTTAGCATTTAAATCTGCATACACTATGGCCTATATGGAATTTCTACTTTCTGTAACACTATGATCTGATGTATCTTGACCAAATATCCAAGCCAGTAAGTCAGTTATTTAATGGCTCATGAAGTAAAAGATTTAATGTTCCAGCTAAGATGCATGCCATCTCTAGACTATTAGAAATTAATATATATATATTTATGTGTGTGTATACATACATACACACACACACACACACACACATATATATATATATATATATATATATATATATATATATATATATATAAAAGACAAATGAGAATGAGATAGATTCCATATGGAATATTCTGGAGCATTATGAAAACTACTATTGTTTATTCTGTTTTGTCCTATAAGTTATGATGAGAAAGTGTTAGCCTTTCTGTTCTGTGTACCACACTACTGGTTTCCCTTAGTAACATTACACAATGTCCTATAGCTAGTAGTGACCACGTGTGGGAAAGCAGAGGACTGGGATTTTTCTTTTGTGCTTTTGTTTTTTGGTTTTCTGTTTTAAACTTTACTCCATTTGTGACATGATGACAGCTGCCATGGGAATGGGAAAAGATAGAGCCATTTTTCAGAGTCCATGAAATGAAGGTGTGTTCAGTGCTGTAACATAATGAAAGCTGCTTCATTGTGACATGTGTCAGAGCCTTTGGTGATGCAAGTGTGGAAGGATCTTTTCTGAAAGATTTATGCCTCCAGTCTAGATTTGAGCTAGAGGGACATGACCTCGGGTTTGAACTTACAAAGGTCACTCCCTATAATAAAATCCAAAGACAGGATGAAGAGTTTTTCAGATCCAGAAGGCAGTTGAAAAGTAAACAGCAGCAGAGAGAGTCAGAAAGGAGCAAATGTCAGACCAGCATAGCTCTTCTTACTTGCATTTTACCCTACATCCTCAGCTAGCAGGTGGATATTGAGGAGGTCACCCCTGGGTATCTAGAAATAAAAATGCATGACCTTTTCAGTCTTCATCAAAATGACCTTTTTAAAAGCAAATGTACACACACACACACATACATACACAACAAATCATTTCTCTTTATTTAAATTCCCACTGCAACTTCCATTGTGAATGTTTGCACAGTTACCAGAGTCTGGGGAGAGAAGCAGTGAGGGAGGATGGGGAAAGGTTGATCATGGGATTCTATGCAACATCTGCAAGGAACTATGGTGTGCTATTTCACAGTGGGTTGTTTGGAGTTATAATAACATCCTTTAGTAGCCAGACAAAAGGAGTTTCTAAGAGTTTTTAAATCAATGACAAACATGAGGACATATACAGTTTTAAACATTTTTAAGCGTCATACAATGCATATAAACATGAAACATTACAAGCAACTCACTCCTCTAGATTTTTTAATTTTTGTCTATCAGTTTGAATATAATTTCAATTTTACAGATATTGAGCAAAATTAAGAAAATTTTTAACTAAATTTTTATCTAAACAGCTTTATTGAATTATCATTATAACAACTGCAATGCATTCAGTTACCAATTCAGTGTGTTTAGTGTATTTTGAAAAATATATGGCTGTTACAGCAATAAGGTTCAAACTTAGTTTATTACCATAAAAAGAAGCTTAAGAGAGGCATACATAGATCTAATTTACATGGGAAGTAGAAAAAGATAAGATCTCCTGAGTAAATTGGGAGCATGGAAACCTTGGGAGAGGCTTAAAGGGGAGTGGAGAGGCAGGAAGGGGAGCAGAGAAAAATGTAGAGCACAATAAAAATCAATAAAAAAAAGCTTAAGCTAGATTGGAGAGATAGTTCTGTTAGAAGGTGGTTGCTCTGCAAACACAAGAATGTGAGTTCACCTCTTAAAAAGCCAAGTATGCTGATGTGTGCCTATCACCCAGCATGAGTGTGGCTGCAGGGGACAGAGGAATCCCGGGTGTTTTTGGCCACTAGTCTCTACCTCTAGTACTCATGTAGATATACACACATAGCCAAAAACCTGTTAAAACTCATTCTGCCTTCTTTTTAGGCATGAGATATACATTAATCACTTTCTAGATTTTTATATTGTGGATATCATTTGTATATGCTCATACATATAGTAGTCTATCTCTGGATTCTTTAATTTAGCTTCCTGTTTATCTATTCTTAATTTGATGACATTCAAGTTGCTTAAAATACTTGGGGTTATAAATTATGTCCATATAAGTCATCTTGTGTTGTGGTTTTGTGTGTGTGTGTGTGTGTACACATATGCAGGGGTAAACTTCCTAGATCTAGATATAACATAATTAAACAACATATGTTTAAGTTTCAGCAACCCCAAAGCACTACATTTTAAAATATCATAATATACCAAAAAAAATCTCTAAAAGAAAATGTTTAACATTGAATATTTCATTTTACTGAAGCAAAAACTATGTTGTCCAAAGCCTTAGTGGCTTTAAAATAAATGTTTCCTAACTCAAGTCAGTCCCATCAATTCAGTGATACCTCATTCTCCCACAATGAGGGATGTGGTAGTCAGCAGAAGATTAAAGAGTGTGTCGTATAAAACATGAAGCAAATAATTGACTTTTCCACTTATTAGCATCAAGATATATTCATCTTAAATTATGTGTTTTTACAGACTAGTTAGGACACAAGGAGAAAACAAACCTCCAATTTATTCTAGCTCTGCTATGTTTTTTTCTTAATATTTGCATAGCAAGATGGAAAATTATGGGTAAACTCTGTCATGCTGTTTGGGAAATCTAAGACTGCAGATGTAAAATGACATCAGGTTTGTGTTTTTACACTCCAAGTAGTGCCAATTGACATAATAAAAATTTAGAGTGTGTCCTTATTGGAATTAGTTCTTTACTGTGTATGTCTGGATATGACTTGGTTCAGAACACCTGTTAGGGAGTCAACTGGCAAATGCACTGGGGACAGTGATGTGATCCATGCAATCTGCACCTAGGAAGGCTGTGTGGGTTGTACATGATTACCACTCCTGTGTATTGGATGCTTCCTGAGTATTCTGTGGGGACTGCCTTCCGTTTATTTCCAATTGAAAATAAGTTAGAGGAAGGATGTAAACATGTTAACCTGCTGTGAGAGAACATACATAGTGAGATACTTTCATAAAAATATCCTTCTTGACCTCATTCCTCAAAAATAATGCGAAATTAAGAACTGACTGGCTATTGTTTATATTGTCAGTAAAATATAGCAAGTTGTAGACACTGTCAATTTTAATGTCTCAAAATTAAATAAAATGAGTTTCATCTAATACTTTCCAAAACCTAGCAAACAGTTATTGACAGACATTTGTTATACACTGCATAGCACCAAATTACTCTATAATATCAAGCACAATGATACACCAGTTTATATTTGTCTGTCTTTTTATGTTTGACTTTTCATTTTCAGGGTTCAAATTCTCATTTTACTAATTTTTATTACCAGCAAAAACATGAACTGAACATAGTATCAAATATTGACCTTCTAAGCCTTTTGAAAAAAATATATACATATATACAGATGTAAATACTTCAGGAAAAGCGAGTAATGAGGAGGAGTTAATTAGATATCATATTACATAAACCCATATATGTACATAGTGCTATCTGGAAAGAGAATTTAATACCACCACTCACACTATAACTACAAGTAAACCTTCATGAGACAAATATATCATTGTGTATTATTTAGTATACTATTAAAGATTGAGTTAGAACCCAATGAAACACACACACACACACACACACAGAGAGAGAGAGAGAGAGAGAGAGAGAGAGAGAGAGAGAGAGAGAAAGCGTTAAGTAACTTTTACAATCATAATCCCCCTGCTTTAAAAAAAATAAATTAATTAACTCTTTCCTAGAACCCATGACTCAGGGCACTGTTTAAATCCTGCTCCCCTCTTTCCTGCCTGTCTGTTCCACTCTTTGCCTTCTTAGCACTGAATTTAAACACACCCTCATCACCACTGATCCTCTTACTGAGTAGTACAGAGCAAATGGAAATAGAGGAAACAGAAGTTTCTGCAGTAGATCAGATAGTTTGTACCTTACACATGCACATAGTCTGTGTGATATTGTTTACCACCTTTTCCTAAAATAACAATCAAATTGAAGCTTTTCCTTACTTTTGTAATTGCTAAAGATCAGTCCACATAAGAGGTCATTAATACAGAAATACTAATGGAATCTAGAATCTGTAATCCTAGCAATCAGAAGGTTAAAACAGGAGGATTACAAATTCAAGGACAACCTAAGCTGCAGAGCCGGTCTATGTCAAGCAAGCAAACCAGAAAACCGCTTTATATGTGTGTAAGAAGTAAACACTTGCTGTAAACTATTGTAGTTAGAAGAAATTGAATATAAGAACAGAAATAGTTCATTTTCAAAATGCTTAATTCATAAAATCTCACATTGTTACTCTGACTGGCTCCAGGCAATCCCACTGCTTCAAATCTTAGTAGTAACTATGAGTCTACTCTTTTACACCTGACTCTGATACATTTATATTTGGATAGAGAAAAAATGTAATTCCTGCTGGAGTTTTTAAATATCTATATAAATATGCATATATTCATGGTTGAAAGGAGTTGAAGAGATAAGGACATCGTCTGTTGAAGATGTAGAATGCATAGCTCACGCAAGTATTTACAGATCATGAGAAGAAAAACACACATCTTCTGGAATCTTGGTTTGTGTAGTCATAGCACACTACTATAGAATGTGGGTACTGACAGTCTTTGTGAACTTAGGAATGTGATAGGACTAGGGATACTTTCTGGGAAAGTGTAGAAGGAACAGTGGCTCCTCTGCTTCCAATTCTAGTGTTTCTTCAGAGTGGTGCTGCTTACAGATAGCAAGTGCCCTAACGATGTTGCTTTTCTCAGATGTTATGTGGAAGAGACACCTTGGGTATTCATTGCTGATGTGAACATCAGATTCTCTGAGATCAGTACAAATATTCTGGAACAGTATTGTAGCAGAGAGTCTTGACTTAAGAGCCTTGGTCATTTTACCTTGATCCACATGTCCTCTGAAAATTTATTGTGGTTCCATTGTCCTACTCTCTGTTTTGTCATTTTAGATACTTATTTAGAAACTGTCATTTTGTTCTTGAAGACTGGCTATAAATCTGGAACCTCACAAAATCCAACCCAAAGCTTTTATTGTTATTGTCTCTCTCTAGAAAACATGACTATAATTTGCTGAGAATGTGTTTGGTGACTGTGATTGAAGTGTCTTTACAGATAGCACTATCTGAAATGAGAGGGGGTTCTGGAGAGATGGAATTTTTATAACATTTATTCTATCTTTTAAGTCTAGCTTCATCTGAAGACTCAATACCTTATCCTAAGAATTGGTTCCTGTTATTAGGTGTGCCCTTTCCCACTCTGTTTTTGAGGGCTGCTTCAAATAGGATTCTCTCTCTCTCTCATTCTCTCTCTCTCTCTTTCTCTCTCTTTCTCTCTCTCTCTCCCTCTTCCTTTCTCGTGTGTGTGTGTGTGTGTGTGAGTCATGTGTGTCTGCGTATGCATGTGTGTACTTGTATGACCTGCACTCCTAACTGCTTAGCCATTTCTCCATCCTCAATCTACCACTATTTTAAAGATGTTATTTTATCTCCAGAGAACTAGTTGTGCAAAAGTTGCCTTCCCAAAGAAAAGAGATGGAGTTTGCTGACATTCCTGATGGAACAGTTTTCCCGAAGCTAGACACGTCTTCCTCTGCTTGTATATCCGTCTGCAACTCTTCTTATGGTCTCTTTCTGATCCAGGGGTTTCTGTTTTTTTCTCTGTTGCTATGTGTATACGTCTTTGCGTGGTGTCTACCTTCACATGCAAGCTTTAGTTCTGAATTCTTTGTTAATTAATCATGTGTTTTCCTTGTGTTATTTCTAGAAAGCTCAGTGTGCTTCAAGTTTGCATTTTTATGTTTTCTTTTAACTAATATCTGAACTCAGAAATTTCAAACTTATAGTAAATCCATGGCCATCCCTTTGTCTCAGCACAGTTGTTGGCTTCTCCTTCATGGTCCTTAGTATAGCATCCCACTTGTTGATCAGACAGGCAATCTGCTTCTTCATTTTGGATCTGAGAAACAAAACCTATAAAATATGGTTCTTTTAGGCTTTAAGCCACTATTTTTTTTACAAGAATTGAATTTTTACTGTGTCCTTTGAAATGTCAATAAAATAAGATTATTATCTATGTTATACCAGACAGAGGGGTCACTCAGTACTTTGTGCCATAAATTGGACATAATACACACCAGAGATCAAGTCATTCCCATTGAAATTAACAGTATACAGCACCAGTACTAACAAAACCCTGTTATGACACCATGCAACCTGATCTTAGCACACCCAAACCATGTTGTTTCAAAGTATAATAACTTACCACCCTGTTGCCTCAACCATAATTTCCCTAAATGCTTTCATTGGTATGGTGGGTCTTTGAGACCTACCTGATAGTTAAAAACTCTTTAATTATTTAGCAGAACAGACCTTATTGCTTCTTCCATAGAACAAGATTTTACTGAATATTTAAAAACACTTGAACTACAGTTTAAATTACAGTATAAGTTTTCCTTCCATTGGGTCTGACTGTCTATTGATGGTCATATTTATATAAAATAGAAATTTTAGAATAGCAGTGTTTGTGCTCATTTATAATCTGAACATTGCTTTGTCTATACAAACAACCCCTTTGATAGCAAGATATCCTACTAAGAAATCAACAGGAGAGGAAGCATTATTGGCTTTAAGAGCTATAGCTCATTGAGCACACAAGTTGATCATTGCACTGGCTAAATTTTTCATCCTCTGCTCAGCTAGCTATGCTGTCTTGACTCTTGAGTAAGTTTGTCATAGTAACTGCCACGTAATTGCAATGATCTCAAGCACAATGCGGCGTTACAGGCAGCACAGTTTGTAGACTATTTTGAACTCCAGTAATTTAATGTGCTTCTTTGATTCCAGTTAAGACGATTCCCCACCCCCCTGCTTGGTCCAGATACTGTAGATGAACTAGTTGCAGTTAATGAATTTCTATCAGTGAACAGCAAGATACTGTGCATTCAAATTTCCTTCTTGTGAGGCTTGAGCTGTATTGTAACACTCTATGTTGGCAGCAGGATCATCACCTTTTGCATTAGCTTAGAGTTCACTCAAAAAAAAAAAAATCCCTAATAATTAAGTAGAGTATGCTGGCAGCATCCTTCTTTATTTTGCTGCTCTGCCACATTTCTTTCTTTGATGGCACTTGATGAGCTTTAGCCTCATAGTAGCCTATGCTTTGGTTCTTGTATATTTCCAGTATTCTCTATATGCTACTTTAATTTGCTTTATGTTGTTTGGAAGACGTTAAACAAAACAGATTTGGTTCCTTGAGATAATACTATTAAATCACAAGATCTTGAAGTTTGATTTACTCTACACTTTACCACAGTAAGTAATTGACTGGGACTAAAAAGAAGCAAATTATTCTATCCTTTGGTTGTTTCTAACCATGTTTTGAGCTGGTCTTTGTGTTTGAAGTGTTTTTTTTTAAGCTATCTTAGTATCATCATTTTAAAATGTATGCCATTTTTTAAAAGATGATCCACATAAAAGTGGGTTTTTGCTTTGTATCAGAAGTTAGTGAAGTGGAAGAAATGGCTGCAGAATCAATCTAGTAAAAAACTCAACCAAGGAAGAGGAAATACACTTAGTGATATTCAACTACTTGCCTTCTCTGGGTGTTCTCATCTTTCAATCAGAAAACAGTAACAGAGTTTAAGGCTCTGACTTTCCCTGTGCTAGAATAAGGGAAACAAATTGTTACCCTCTTGCTGTCAGGTGTTCTCATCACTACAAAGCATTACAGATCAGTGAAATAGTGAATAAAGGGGGAAAGTTTTGGTTCAGAGCAGAAAGACTATGTTAGTGGAGGTTTCATTTTGATCAGGAATCCATAATTAGCAGACAAGTCAGAAAAAAAAATTCATTCAACAAATGGAGGACATTCTCCATCTGTGTTAACCTCATGTCCCATCCTTCCTACGCAAGTGGCAAGAAAGCTCGAAACTGCTACCTGTAACTTCTTTTCATTTAATTACTACAGCACCCAGAAAATTGATGTCTGTTATCTGCACTATCAGCAGTCCCAGATGCAAGAAGAATACTGACTAACCATGGATATCCATTTGCATTTTTAGCTATTCAGAGCTTTATTCCATTAAAGAAAATAGAATTATGCTTTTCTGAATTTCATGATGAGCTTTCTGACATTTTCTAATTTCCTTTGTATTGTGCCCAAAAGCAAAGATTAAATCAGATGCCTGGAATTTGTGCCCCTATTTTAACAGCCAAGGATGCCCAGAGAGCTTTATGTGTGCAATTTAACAAAATCAGATTCAAGTATAGCTCTGTCTTCATAGTCATAGTAAGAACTCATGTGATGCCTCCGACATGAAGCAGAAAAAATAAGTATCTTGCAATGTTAGATTTAACACCTGAACTTGTAATACACAATTTCAACCTTATAGAAAGTGGGCCATGAGAAGGAATAGGGAAGAAAAGACTGGAATGACACTGGTTCTGAATGTGCTAAAAAACATGTTTTGAGACTGACTGACCTAATAACAAGCAACTTTTTCCCACCTTCAGTTTCAAATACATATATGCACACAAATTTACACACAATTTGTTCTTGGAAGTTTGAATAGACATATGCGGTGTATTTGGATCATATCCTAGCCTTACTCTCCTGTCCAGCTCTCCCAAGAGCATTTCAGTCACATCATCCTTGCAACTTCATGTCCTCCTTTTGTAATCTGTTTGATTGATTGATAAATGATTTCTCTAAGTACCCTTTAAATGTCCTGCTTATTACGTTGAAATTTAAAATGATGAGAAGTAAAAGGTGATCCTATTTCTCTATTTTGTAAAATAGCCTTCCCAGGATTTTATGACAATTCAAAGGAAATGTCCTTTTCTTTGTGCTACAATATTCATATTAAGGAAAAATCAAAATGTCAGCCATTCTTTTTGTTGTTGTTTTCTCATTTCTTGGTGTTTTATCTCAGTAAATTTTTAATTGAAAATAGATTCTTCTCTCATATAACACATCATGACCACAATTTCCCCTCCTTCTAGTCCTCTCAGCTCCTCTCTCTCCAAGATCCACCCCACTCGATTTCCCTTCAGAAAAGAGCAGGTTTCCAAAAGACAACAAAGAAACAGAACAAATAAAGATATAATAAGACACAGCAAAAGTCTTCATATGGAGGCTGGACAAAGCAAGCCAATAAGAGGGAAAGTGTCTCAAGAACAGGTAAAAAGAGTCAGATACCAACTCCTATTGTTAGTCGATCCAGAGAAACACCAAGCTAACAGCCACACATATATGTAGACTCATATGGGGCCCGTCCTTGCCACTTCAGTCTCTGTGAACCCTGCTTAGTTGATTTAGTTGGCCATGTTCTCCTGGTGTCCTCCTTTCCCTCTGACTCCTACACTCTTCCTCCCCATCTCCTGTAGTGTTCCCTAAGATTGAAGTGGAGGGACCAGATAGAAATATCCAGTTTACACCTTCTCCCCACATAATATCTGACTGTGGGTTTCCTCTCCTGCTCCCATCTGCTGTGGAAGGAAGCTTCTCTGATGACAACTTACAAAAAACTGATCTATGAATGTAACAAAATATCAATAGGAATCATTTCATTGATATTTAGTTACTTAGTTGTTGGCCAGTCATATTCGCTTCTACACTAGGACTCTGGACTATTGGGTCTCTAGAGCAGACATTGGTTGACTACTCCCACAAGTTTCATGTGACCATTGCCTCAGCACATCTTGCAGGCAGAACTGGTTGTACGTTGAAGGCTTTGTGTTCAGGTTTCTAATAATAACAATAATAATAATGTTTATAAGAAATTCACTAAATGAGGAAACACAGCTCTAGGAACACAATGTATTTTTCAGTCTAGTTTTTGTTTATATATATATGGATATATATATGGTATATATATATATATATGTAACAAAAACTGGAAATAACAGATACATTTCATTTCCAAAAATATTTACCAACTAGAGTTAAAAATCACGGTAAATATTCATTTCAAAAATAGACGTTTACTCTTTCAAAGTAATTACTGCAGTGATCCCACCACAGTAAATTCATGATAGATGCTCATTTTTGTTTCTGGAGAAAAATGCATATTTAATTAGGGTTGTCTTCTTAATATTTGTGTAATTATAGATACACAAGTTTTAAGGAAGTTGGAAAAGGGAAGAAACAGTGTGGCTCATAGTCTTGTCAGTTCTCTGATGGTGCCAATGCTAGACTATGAAATCAACTATGTTCTAGAGATGTTTTGTGTGGCTACTGCATGCTGCTCTGTATCCTCAGTTTCATTTAATTACTATCCATGTAGAATAATATGTATTCTCTTCAACATTTGAATGCTGACTTTCCTGTGAACTCAGAGTTGACACTTGAACTTCTCTGTCTACTGCTCTCTAGGAAAATGAAGCAGGCAGATTGGTTTGATGTAGCATGACTGAATTCTGATATTCTTTCAAGGTCAGGTTGCTTCCAGCTTCTGTAGGTATGTGGGATTATTGCCTTCTCTCAGATATCTTGCCTGAGATGATGGAACAGACATTTGGGTCACACATTACTAATAGAAACTCTGGATTCTGTATGGTATGTACAAATCCCTTGAGCCTTGACCCTGGTTCATGTTTCCAGATAAAAGCTCTCTCAGTCTTACTTGGTTCTACTCTGCTCCCTTTCATTCCCTGCCCTGTCATCTTAGAAGTTTTGTTAAAGCCATTTTAGTCCTCAGACTTGGCATTAAATTGCCGTTGTTTTCTTTTCTTCAGTACATATTTAGAATTTGATGAAGGTGAGTTTAGGTCCTACACAGAATTGCTTTTAAAGATTTATCTTGGGCTGGAACAATGTCTCAGCAGTTAATAGCAGTTGTTGGTCTTATAGAGAACCTTGGTTTGACTTCCAGAACTCACCTATGTGATACAGAACTGTCTGTGACACAAGCTACAGAGAGTTTATCACCTTCTGCTGGACCCCAACTGCACTGCATGAACATGGTGTGTAGACATGCATACAGGGCAAAATACTCATACACAGAAACTAAGAATAAATAAATCTACAAGGTTTTTCTTAAAGATTCCATTTCCTTAAATAAGAAATGGTGTTGGAGAGATTGGACTGTCATCTGCTCATTCTCTTTGAGAACTGTGTGTAATCTGAAGGTCTTGTCACATCTGTAAAGCATTTTGCTACTATGACAGGGATTGGATCTGAGTGGCATTCCTGCCCCTACCCCTTTGTTGGGGATTGTTTTCAGTCAGATTATCTACTGCCACTCTCTGTTTTATAGATAATTTTATAAGTGTGTCTTCTGAAATCTGTGCATCCAAAAGATGTCATTGCACCATGAACTTGCAAAACAACAAATAAAACAGATAACTAAATACCTCGATGGGTTGGTATTGACTGTTCCAAGCTAAGAAAAGGGGCGTGTTAGAGAAGAGAGCTACTTGAGCTTTCTATGAGTTGTTACTCTATCTGATAACATTTTAGAATTGCTTATATAAGTACAATAAAGTAAAACTAAACATAGGCCAACCTTACTATCACTGACAGCAAATAGCCACTGCTGCAGCTACATAACTGTCTCTCCTTTTAAAACCTTCCCAGGATTATTATGACTGTTTCAAACTAAACTTCCTGCTTTTTTTTTCCAAATACAGGTCCCTTCCCCACATGTCTAAGCTTCAATTATGCATGATCTTTTACTGGATCATTCTTCTTCCTGTGTTCTTTGCAAGATAATCAGAACACTTTTCAAATTTTCCTTTCTACCCAGCAAATTTTGTGGAATTTTAGACTTTCACGGAAGTGAGGACCCTCCTTATTTCTCTAGAAAGTTGTTTACTCATTATTAATTATATCTAGAAATCATCTCACGTACATACTGGCAGGTTGATTAATATGTCTCTTTCTACCGTAGAGACATCAATGGTGTGCACAAGAAGATCCCTGATTCCCTCAGTTAGACTTGGATGAGAGTGTTTGCTTTGTAGGGAGGAGAGGAGAGGACAAGAGAAAAGAGGAAAAGAAGGGAAGGCAGAGACAGATTTAGCGGAACAGATACACACAGACACACAGAGAGTATGTATATGGGTATGTGCACACAGAAGGCAGTGGTCAACTATGGATGTCATTCCTCAGAAACCATACAACAATTTTTTTTAATTTACTCTATGTGTCTTGTATATGATGTATCTTGATTCCATTCATTTTCCCATCCATTCACAACCTCCCTTGGCCCTTGCACCACCCACCAAGTAAAACAAAATTAAAAAACATGTTTAAAAGTCTTGTCATGTAAGTTTTATTGTAACACAGGGAGTCATGCTGTAAATACCTTTTTCCCTGTATCTTCACTTGCAAGTGTTCATTGGTCTAGTTTGAGACTTTTGGTTTCTACTACATTATTGTTTCTGGGTCCTCTCTAGGACTCTTCCTTGATATCCTGTTGTTGCTCTGTGTTGGAGAACTCCTGCAGATTTGGGTCTGCAGATCAGGTTCCTTTACATTCTACAGCAGGTGGTAGACATGGTGAATGTTGGGGCAGGCCAACATTTCTTGTGGTGGCATGGGCAAGAGAGAGTTGCCCCACCTTACCTCATTCCCACCCATCAATGCCTGGGGTAGGTGGGAGAACTAGCCCTGTGGTCATAATAGCAGGAGAACCAACCATATTAATGCAGGTATGAGTGAACCAGCCCCAAAATTGTAAAAATAGGAAATCTGTGCCCATTTCTCATCTGGCCGAACAATCTTACAGCTTCCTAGGACCAGACCCAGGGTTATGAATTGGTCATACATATTCAGAACCCCTCCAAATAGGTTAGACTGAATGCCAACAAGCTCCATGGATCAATCTTTCTCTGTCTCCCCTATACTAGGTTTTGACAGGAGTGCTAGAGATTGAACTCAAGTTCTCATGCTTGTACACCAAGCATTTCCATGACTGAACCACTTCCCCAACCCTTATAATTTTATATTGTGATATCATTATTTCTATCATGTTTTTGAACATTTAAATGTGAAATACAAATCTTTGTTCAAGTAAATGTAGGAGACTCTCTCAAAGCAGATTTAGTGAAGAAACATTCCTTTTCTGCTTTAGTTTTTATGTTTTATTTTTCTATTGATTTTTATTGAGCTCTACATTTTTCTCTGCTCCCCTCCCTGCCTCGCCCCTCCCCTTCAACCCTCCCCCAAGGTCCCCATGCTCCCAGTTAACTCAGGAGATATTTTTATCTCAAACATGTGTCACAAATTTCTGAGAACACTCTCAAGTGTACCTCAGAAAAGATGCACAGTTCTCAACTTTGTGTACATTGACAACTGAGGACCATATGCAAGTTATTGGAAAACCTCGCTAGCAGCGTTCCCACTAAATCTCATTATTTTGTACATTCTTTTTCATGATACATTGAGATCACTTTAAAACTTTCTAAAATATTTGGGAATTTCTCTAATTTCCTAATAATTTCTCTAATATCCTAAATGTGAGAAATTATAATCTTTGATTCAGTGAAGCTTCATAGTATGTCCTTATATTAGTCGTGCATTTGTTACAATTGTGTGCTTATTCAGACCTCCTTCATTATTTCAACCACATCTGTTGTGTGTGTGGTTTATTCCTTTTTTGGCATAGTTTTAAAATGTTTGAGACTAACCCAAGGATAGGCTAATCTAGAACTCACTGACAGCTTGGTACCCTGAGAGGATGCTCCACCTTCCTGAAGCGGTGCTTTTGAAGACTATTCTTCAAAGACCAAGCCCAATATTTTGCTGTTAGTGCAGAACAAGATCAATAAGTAGATTTTCTTTGTCATGGGGAAAAGACAGACACGGAAGACCTCATTGTGAGCATCTTGAGCTTGAAGCCTTCCTATCTCTTGGGAACCATCTAGAAGTTTTTCAGGCAGAGATTTAAAAGGATAGCTGTTTATAGACACACCTCCCACCATATTACTCAGAGATGACATTTATATGCCAAGGAATCATTTAAAACCCTGCTAGATCTTTGGGTAATTTTCAGATATACTAAGTTAAACTGGGAGGAATGGTTTACCCAAATGTACCCACACTTCCCTGTTTTTAAGCCTAAGCCGACTGCCTGTAGACTGACTCAGATTTGCAGAGGTCAAATTACTATTATAACTCCCCATAACCTAGAGGTGATATTTAATTTCTTAAGTTGAGATACATATCCTTTAATTTTCTGCTTCTATTTATTTAAAGAGCCTAACCTTATACATGTTGAAAATAGTATATTAACATTTGACCTTGTGCAGGTAAGGTTGTATCAAAGTAGTACACAGAATTTGCATAAAAAACTATTTTAAAATATCAAAACCATTGTTCTAGGTCAGAAAATATCTTTCCTATTTCTCTGTACCAGAAAGACATTTGATAACAAGTTAATATATTAGAATATAAGATTGAGCAACACAGGTTTTAGAATACGTATATATAGTTTAGATTCTGAATCATATACTTCAATAAAGTGACCCTAAGAACACCATTTAACATTCCCTCTGTTTTCTTATCAGTAAAAATAAAGCATAAAGCAAATAATGACATTACCACATTGATCTTAATACCTATTGAGTGTGGTGAGTGTCAATATTCAGTGTAATAAAGTAGAAATAATTAAATAAGAATTAAGTCTTCCTAAGCAACAGGTGCCTGTGCTATATGCTATGGTACTATATAAAAATAGACAATGTATTTCTAAATTTTGGAAAAAATTTATTCCTATATACACACATTCTATAGAGAATAACCTACAGAACTATGCCTTACTTGCTACAATATGCTATATTGGTCCTGTTATTAATGAACACAAATTGTTGGAACACTGTCTGCGAGACTTTGACTTGCCCGACTAACAAAAGTGAACACATTTGTATATAACCTAGAGAGCAGAATTAGAAGTTCTGAGATGTTGTCTTTAGATGGTGTCTAAAGCAAGAAATAAGGATGGAATTTAAGGATACATACTGTTCAGGGTTCCCGCATTTTGTAAACCATGCCTAACTCATCCATTTGTCACCAAGGTGTTTTGATGCCTTCAAAGCAGTAACTTGTCACATTGCTTGTGGATAACAATCTCACCTCACTTCTGTCTCAATAGCTGTATGTTGCGTAGGTCTAATAAAAATAAATTGGTTTAAAATATTTGACAAATTTAATGGAATGTTATCCAATTTGCCGTTTTGTTTCCCATCACTGACTACTCCTTGAACTTGGTCTCTAGGGGAAAGATCTTGAAAATGCTTTGAAACGTGTTCTAATTAGCATTTATCCATATATACATCCATCCACATATTGAGACTTCACACATTCTATTCTCACGTATCTGTATAAACATGAACAAATTGATCAGAGAGGGCTTAAGAGCAAATTTCCAATAGCACTTCTCTTGGAATGAGAGCCCCTTCTTCCTAATGCTCAGTAAATAAAGTGACCCATTCCAGATTCATGAATTGTAATATGACCTTAGGTTGAAGTAGAATTATTTCAGATGTAGTTAAGATTATGGCGTATAGAAGGAGGGTGGCCATAATTTGGTACCTTTGATACTGTCACAGATGTGATAAGAACAAGAACAATAAAAAACAACAATAACAAAGAAAACAAGACTGCAGTTGTAAGAGTGTATGCTACTCTTCAAGAGGACCAGGGTTGGCCCACAACACCCATTTTTGTTGGCCTACAATTGCTTGTAAAGCTATGGAATCCTCTACTTTCATCTGGTGTCTTTTAACAATTGTGCTCATGTGCAGAGACACATTGTACTCCTATTTTTTTAAATCTTAAGAAAACTATAGATATTGGACACAAAAAGACATATATCATAGATTCTATGTAAAGACTAGAGTAACTCTATCTGTAAAAAATGATTTTTCCTAGTGCTTTCCAATTGCACAGGACCCCACTAAACTTCATGAGAGCCTTCTATCCTCCAGAGTTTCTGTACTGTAAATTTCTCTTGGTTTTACCATTCATTTTGTAGTACTGTACTATACTGGCTCTAGCATATTAAAGAAATAAACTATGAATTTTAATCCTCCTGTTATTTGTGCAAATTATTCTGTATCTATTTAGCAATATAGTTTAGATCTTTGTCTGGATAAATATGTCTCTGTATTATTCCTAAGAATTTGAACATATGGTAACTTTCAAAATTACAATAAAACATGCTAAAATGTTTACAAAATTATTTATCTGTGTATTGATGTGCCTCTTTTTAAATTTCTGCAAGTTAGAGTTATCATTTGGTCTAGAATTGAAGTAATCTATTTAACATTTGTGAATATTTCTTTTATATATCTCATAGTCTAAAATTAATATATATAAACTATTCTCTAAAATTAATAATTTAGTGTTCGTTTGTGTGCAAGTGTGCATGTGTATGTATGTAGATATGCCCATGAATGTGTTCAGGTGGAAGCCCAAAGTTGACATTGAGTGTCTGTTGACAAAGATTTTTGTCTCACCAGGTCCTACAGCCATTTAGTACCAAAGAAACACACAGAGGTATATATTACTGATAAACTAGTTGGCCTATTAGTTCAGGCTTCTTATTAACTCTTATAATTTATATTAGCTCATAATTCTGGTCTGTATTAGCCATGTGACTTGGTACCTTTTATCAGTGAGGCAGTCTCATATTGCTTCCTCTGTTTCTGTTTCTGGCTTTCTCTGTGTTGACTGCAGACTGAGACTTTCCTCTTCCCAGAATTCTCCTGCTCTCGTCACCCTGCTTCTACTTCCTGCCTGGCTACTGGCCAATCAGCATTTTATTAAAACAATACAAAGCCATTATCCCACAGGAATCTCTCCCCCCATTTTTTTTCAAAACAAAAACTGAATCTAATCTCCTTTGTTTAGCTTTCTTTCTGGCCATTATACATAACAACTTGCAACCAACACTTTAAACAAAGAAAAACTACCATAATCCATTTTTGGGGAATGCGGGCATAGTTTTCCCTGGCTACTTTCTGGCTTATTGGCAGTGTTGATAATCTTATGGGGACCTAAAGAAAAATTTGAATTATGGTCAAGTCCTAACCGAAATATTCTGTGAGGCTTGATCATCTTAGCCAGTAGTCTTGAGGCTGTTCTGGATGTAGAACTCAGACATTTGAACCATCTGCTTAGCCCTTTTCTTAGCCCAGAATGAATCCATGGCCTCTCATTTCCTGTGGAAACAAAAGAAAAACCTCTTCTCCAAAGTAATATATCTTTTGAATTAAATTTTGATCTCAAGGTATTTTCAAAATACATATGTTGGATTAATCCAGTAGTATTTATAATCAAATATCTTTAAGCAGCTGTTGCTCCTTCCTCAGCTGCCAAACAATTCAAAGACAACACAACATACAGTATCCAGATTCTCTGTGTATTTTCCATCTTTACATGGCTCTATTTCTTTTATTTTTACTCTTAATTTTTGTTTTGTTTGGTTTGGTTTTTTGAGACAGGGTTTCTCTGTGTATCTTAGGCTGTCCTGGAACATACCCTGTATACCAGGCTGCCCTTGAACTAACAGAGATCTGCCTACCTCTGCCTCCCAAGTGCTGGGATTAAAGATGTGTGTTACTACACTCAACTACTCTCTTTCTTTCTTTTTATTTTAAGGACTTTATCCTTTTTCTTTTCTTTCCCAAGCCTACATATATTTTTAAACACATTGTAAACCACTTAGAGGTTTTCTTCATCTGAATCTATCTTACTCTATAACTCTCTTTTTCTGACCACATGAGTCTTTAATTTGCAAAGCAATATGACTAGAATTAAAGCTGTGGTTTTGATGTCTGGATCCAACCCATTCCTCAGCATTCTGAGAGTTTAGCCTCATGGCCAAGGTACCAGCCAGAGCCATGTTTATTACCATAACTCTATGGAGTTTCAAGGTTCCTGCCACCACCAAGAAGTATGCTGCTGGCTATTCAGAAACACCATTTAAGTATTTTTGGCAGGATCTCTTAAAAGAGCTGCAAAGTTTTTTGCAGCTGAAGTTGAGTCAGGAAGCCTCTCTTAAATAAGATGTGCTTGCCTCTAGCAAACAGAGCCCACCTGAGAAATTGCTGCTACTGGGAAGCCATGCTTAGCTCTGTTCTTTTGTGTCTAGAATTACTTCCCAAGCTCTCTTGGGTTATATGTGGATGCAGTTCTCCACATTGGCCCCATTTGTTGACAGAGGTTTCTGTCCTGCCCAGCCCCACAGCTGTTCAGTCCCAAAGAAACACACAGAGGTCTACATTAAACTTAAACTGGTTGTCTTATTATTAGCTCAGGCTTCTTATTAACTCTTATAACTTATATTAGCCCATAATTCTTGTCTGTGCTAGCCACGTGGCTTGGTAACCTTTATCAGTGAGATATTCTCATCTTGCCTCCTCTGTGTCTGAATTTCAATTGCAGACTGAGACTTTCCTCTTCCCAGAATTCTCCTGTTCTCATTGCCCTGCCTCTACTTCCTGCCTGATTGTAACGCCTATACTTCCAGCCTAGCTACCGGCCCATTAGCATTTTATTAAAACAATACAAGACCATGATCCCACAGCACGTGTCTTCCTCAGTTACTCTCCACATCACTACCATCATTATCATCACTGATAAGTTTTATTTTTAGATTGATTTTTTTGGGGGGTCTCTACCTTATATTGTGAGATAAGGTCTCTCCCTGAGCCTGGAGTTTGTCTTTGTGAATATGTTAGCTTCCAATTTAACCCTGTGATCTGCCTGCCCTACCCCTGCTCCACCAGTGCTGTGGTTGCAGATGTACCCTATGCTACCTGAATTTTACATGGGTGATAGTGGTCTAAGCTTAGTCCCTCATGCTTATGCAGCATCCGCATTGCCAGTTTATAGTCATTTCCCCAGTTTTTCTTGTTTGTTTGTTTTAAGATTGAATTCTCACTCTATAGCCTCAGCTGGTGCATATATATATATCGTCAAACTTTTATTGAATTACAGGTTGTGCTATCATACATAGCTTAGTGTGTTATAAGATGCTATACTTTCGTACTACTCTTATAAAATATTTTGAAATAACAAGTCATAACAGGTCAACTCTGTATATCTAACACATCATTCATGTGATCACTTTCCATTATTAAACAGTTATTATATTTGTAACTTTCACTGCTTGTTTCAGTGCCTGTGACTACTCAAACAATAAGAGGGAAATGTCAAAGGTTGCAGAATTGTATTGATTTTTTGTATTTTTTGTATTAACTCCCTTATCTTATCTTATAAGCACAAGAATAGTAGAATTGCCTAATTTAAGATGGCTTTTTTTCTTAAAATTTTTATAAACCAGGAGAATAAAACAGTGTCATGAAAGAAGAAAAAATTCTTATGCTAACTGATGCTGCTGGGAATTTCTCAGAGGAAGGTTGAAACCTTTCACATGAATCTCAGATCTCTCCACTCCTTCTACCTAAAACATCTTGCTTAGAATTCCTGCTTCTGGACACTAACTTGCTTTCTTATCTTGGTCTTTGAAAAAAAAATGCTTCTTTACTTGGTCAACTTCATTATTTCTCCCCTTTAATCTCCACCTCAGATAATAATCTTGACAACAATTTACCTGGAAATGACTTAGGTAAAAATCCCAGAAGAGATTCAAGGTATGAAACCTATTTCCTTTCCACTTAGAAACCTAACTTTGACATTTTGTTCTTTACCACATGCTCCTGATGCAAAGATCAATGAAGCGTTTTGGTTTCATGACTTTGGTTTCTTTTTTTCTTTTTCACAATAAAGAGAAACATATGAGATTAATGTTGTAACTAACTAGAATACATCTTTGCTTCCTGATGCTGAACATCTACATACTTCATAGATCATGGAGAAACCTAAGATAAAGTGTTGTTTGTTTGTTTTTGCCTTCTAGTAATTGATACACTACAATAGGACACAGTTCGCATCTATAAATACTGCTTTGCATAACATCGGGTGTATGTTACCCTAAATGCTTTTGACAAGAAAGGTTTTAGTATTTCAGTCTTGTCTTGGAGTCTGAAATATTTGCATACAGAGAATGAGATATCTAGCAATGAAGCTCAGGTATACACATGAAATTTTCTTTGGTTCAGTGCAACCCTCACACTTAGAACCTGGAAGTAATTTTGGTACACCTGTTGCTGCTCCAGTATTCAAAGTTTGCCCTGTTGTATAAAGTCATATGTGACATTTTCTCCTTGTCATCTCATGTCACCATGCAAAAAAAATAGTAAGAAAGAAAAGCTGCTTTATACTTAAGTTTTGGTGGATTGATAAAGGATTCTCAACCTGCATAATAAACTAAACTGGTCACTTACCACTCCCTGCTTTAGAGCTTTGAGAAAACGAAGAGATGCTCCTTTCCTCCTTCTTGTAATTCAAGTAATACTTTTGGAAGAAATGTTTTTAAACAAATAGATATCATCACTTGCAAAAGAAGTGGCAAAGGAAGAGAAAATGTGCCTGGTTGAGCATTTTCAGTATGTATTAGCAGTGAGGACATTTTGAAATGATAGATACTTGCAAAATGTGAAAATTCCAAGAGTCACCAAAAAAAAGTTAACATAAATGACTAGCCATACACAGTTTTTGTCCCTCTTTTAAAAGTATATCTTCTGTTCTGTTTAATAAGAACATTGAAGATGGGTACAGTTGTATTTTTACCACCCCCCCACATACACACACATTGTAGTTTGATTACACAGAATTGCATCATCTTCCCTGTACTTTGGCTGAGTCTCCAGACAGTTTGATTTGCATCATCATTCCCATGGGCACTGAGTATTAGTCCTCTTCAACAAAATGAAGTTCAATGAACTAAGAAGAAGGATGTGTTTGGCTGTAAAGCAGAAGCTATGGGAGTTGGGGGAATAGATATTTATTTGTAACTGCTTTCATGCTGGGTACTGAATTTCCTTTGTCCATAGAAAACCACACTGTGAGTGAGTGTGGAGGCCAGTGGTGGTGGGGATATCTGTAATACTGATACTGTGAGTGAGTGTGGAGGCCAGTGGTGGTGGGGATATCTGTAATACTGATACTGTGAGTGAGTGTGGAGGCCAGTGGTGGTGGGGATATCTGTAATACTGATACTGTGAGTGAGTGTGGAGGCCAGTGGTGGTGGGGATATCTGTAATACTGATACTGTGAGTGAGTGTGGAGGACAGTGGTGGTGGGGATATCTGTAATACTGATACTGTGAGTGAGTGTGGAGGCCAGTGGTGGTGGGGATATCTTTAATACTGATACTGTGAGTGAGTGTGGAGGACAGTGGTGGTGGGGATGTCTGTAATACTGATACTTGGGAGGCTGAACTAGAAGATGAACCAAGTAGTGATATTTTTGTCTCAATAAAACAAAAGAAAAGAACAAAGAAATAAAGATGAAAGAATTTTTCACAAACATGAATGTAGTAAACAATTGCTTGTCAAAAAACTAGGAACAAATTTCACGATATTGTTTTTGGGAATAAAGTTGTATTTGTTTTGTTTTCTTGATGTAAAGTTTACCTTCCATTTGACCTGTTTTAGGTAGAAAGAAGGCATGTTTAGGGCTTCACAGATTCTATCTAGTTTCTCCAATGGAAAAAAAATAGTTTTCTCTAAGCTTTTTTGCAAAACAAAGCTAATAGAATTGTTAATAACTATTATACTGAAAAAATTCATTGGTACAAAGACCGTTGAATATGTAAAATACTGTGTATGTATTTAGTATCATTTATTACTTATTATACTTTCATATCATGCCTCATACAAGCAAGCAACAAATGCATCAAAAGCAAGTGGTTTAGAGTACTATGTAAGTCACTTGTGATCTGTGCTTGTTAGGTTGTTTGTTGTTGTTGTTTATTTTTACACTAAAAAAAAGGGGACAGACTAAAAGGATAAAAGAGGAGGAGGGGAAGTCGATGATACAGTGCAAATTAATCCTTTCCCTTCCTTCCACATATATTAGAGTGCAGCCACCCTGACAAAAGAAGTTACAATTGCATAGAATCTGCTTTGCAAATGAAGAAACTATGATTCTCAGATCCATTGGTTCACACTATGTAGCTAGCACTGGAGTCCAAATTCCTGTTTCCAGCCTAGTCTCTGAGCATTCTGTCATGATATGCTCAGGGCCAGACAGGGGAAGTCTGGGGAATTGTTTGAATGCCTCAACTCATTTGAATTTTAAAAACCCTCTAGTGGGGTCATCATGCTTACTTTCACACTTGCCTGTGGCAATGTTGGCTAATGGCTTTAGGGATCTGGCATGGGACACTTTCCTTGGTTTCAGTGTTTTATTCCTAGAGTATAGTGAGGGTATGATAAATAAATAACATCCAGGCATATGCACATGTATGCATTCACTTCCCTGTGCCTAACAAACTTCTTAACATATTTTTTTTGAGACAGTGTCTTCCTATATATCTAAAGCTGGCCTGGAGCTCACAGTACACTTACCTCTTCCTCCCAAGTGTTACAATTATAGACTTTTGCCACTGCATCAAGACTGCTTGTACTCTCAGTAACTTTGTTTTACATATATAAAAAAAAGTCAAAGAAAAATATTGGGTTTCCATAGAAGATTTAGACAGTTAAAACATGGGTGGTATGGAAGTATCAGAACATTTAACATCACCTCCTTCTTCCTAAAATAGGCCCAGCAGAAGGTAAACTCTGGAATTTGAGGCTCTTCACTGTTTGTGACACTGTCTCTCCAGCATTTGTCACATACAATTTTCTCAAGATCCCTGACATAACCTCTCCCAGACATTTGGTTTAAAATTAATTGGCAGTCAATGGCAAAGGGTAGAGTCACTTAAATTTGATGTAGCAAGCACAGTGGCATGTACCAGAGTGCCTGTCAGATTGTTCTCTGACTGCCAAGGGCAAAATAGGCGCTGAGGGAACCTCTGCTGGGGGCATTATGGTGAGGATTTAGTCCTTCTTGATTAGTAGGCAATGAATAGAGCTACCACCTTGACTGGCTGCCCAAGATATAAGGAGGCAGGACCACTGACCTTGGCAATTCTCATATTCATTTCTGTAGAACTGAGATGTGAAACTGAAAGGTGCTTTTGAAATTCTTCTAAGTATTATCGACCACCAGCATAGTAAAGCCTAGCAGCAGGTCATTAAAACTAACCATTGCTGTATACTGTAAAGGAAGACAGGTTACCTGCCTTACGTTGGGTCAGTGGCACGTAGCCATTGACAAATAATACCACTTGAACAGTGTTATTTATATTTTTCCGCTGAACTTAACTGCAGTTTAAGTGATGTGAGAAAAAGTCTTCTTGATAAGACCAAGAAGGGTGTTACAAGCAAACTAACCAAAAAATCCCTCCCTCCAGGTGTCTCTACCTCTTGTCTTCTTTTCCAAATGAATAAGAGCCCTGCTAATGGCTAGAGAAGCAAAACAGGTCTTCCAAAAATCCAGGCTAAAAGGCTTGATCAGGAGGAAGGATTTAAAGTCTGAGGAAGAGAAGGAGCAAAGACAGAATAGAAGAGTATGGGAGAGAGGATCAGGGTTGGATTTGTATCAGAATATCTTCTACAAAGAAATAATAAATAATAAATCAGCAAGAATCTCCCGGTCACGGAGCTTGGCTTCTGCATTTTCCTTCTCTTGCTAGCAACGTGCTAGCAGCAGCTGACAGAGCAGCTTTGCTGGGTGTGAGACTGAGACCTCCAGAGGGTTTATTTCTGTAGGAGATTAAGGTAAAAATATTTCCAGATTAGTTTCAGGGCAGCAAGATCAACTCACAGCATGGTGCTTCTGCCATGGCAGAGATGCTTCCTGACCTTACTTTTTCTACCTTCCCAAATGAAGTGACAAAATTGCCTCTTAAGTCAAATGGAAGAAGTCAGAATGCTGCTCTGCAAGGTGTCCTGGGGAGTGAGTGGCGTATCTCCTGGGCTGGATAAGAGGTCAGGATGCAAAAGAGCACTACATGTTCTCTGTGGAACTGGAATATTAGAAAATATATGACCATACTCCTTTTGTACCATAAATAACCCTGAAAAAGAAAATCCCCATGTACTCTGTCGTCACTAAAGTAGTCATGTGTTGGGAAAGCTGGAGTAGAGGATATCCACACTGCTACAAACTGACTTTAGGAGAAGTCACACTTGTACTATACAGTACAATGCTGTACTATACACTTGTACTATACAGTATTATGCTGTAGGATGCACCCAGAGGAGCCCTTTATAGTCAGTTATTTTCATCTCCAGTCACTCTTGGAAACCCACTTTTATCACTTTCAGAAAACATAGATCTCAAAGGATGCTATTAATTTGAAATAAAAAGAATATATTTTAAATTGAAAGGAATAGGGTTTAATGTAATTTTATTGCTATAAAGAGCTGCACATCTAAACATATATATTTAAAAAGTCACTTGATGAAGACAGAGATGCACAGTTAATGCTCTCAGACTGAGAAGTAATCTTAAAATAAACTCAAAGGAAGTTTATTTAACTAGCTAATAATAAGGAATGCTAAGAAAGCAGTTGTGGGCTGCCAAAATGGCTCAGTGGGTAAAGGAATTTGCTGAATTAAGTATGGCAACCTGAGTTCAATCCCCTGAACATACATGGTGGGAGGAGAAAACTGATTTCTAGTGACATCCAAAAATACGTTGTGGCACAGATTCATATACACATGTGCATACATGAGTGAGTGAATTAAGTAGTGAATAAATACATGTAAATATAATCTTTATAAGAGAGGAAATTATATGATTAATGTATAATTAATCTTTGTCATGCTATGATTGTCTCATTTAGCCGGACCCTGGATCACCCTAAGGGCTGAGCTGTGGACTCTGTTGTGTCTCATATTTGGAGATAACATGAGACAATTGGCAAGCTTCAGCTTCACAGCTTCATCAACTTTTATCTTCAAGATAATAATAGAGAACCAAAAAAACCCTACAGTTTCCATTGCTTCCTCTGCATTCCCCTTTCACTGGTATAAACTTAGCAGCTGCATAGAGTTCTTGAGAATACAGAATTACAGCAATCAATCAATCAATCACTCAATCAATCAATCAATCAAACTCTTTCTTTCCTGTGTTCAACAAAGATGTGAGGCTGCATTAAGAGTTAGATTGTTGTTTTTCTCTAAAGGGACACTTCCTCTACCTGTTTATACTGAGTATTTAAGTAGTCATTTAACTTTCAATGTTTATTCACCTACAAGTACTAAGGAAGGAAGAAAGGTAGGAAGGAAGAAATGAAGGAAGGAAGGAAGGAAGGAAGGAAGGAAGGAAGGAAGGAAAGAAGGGAGGGAGGGAGGAAGGAAGGAAGGAAGGAAGGAAGGAAGGAAGGAAGGAAGGATTGAAAGAAAGAAACATCATGGTATCTACACATGATGGTGTTGTTTACTTGTTTGTTTGTGTAATAAAGAGTTACTTTGCCATGGAGGGAAATCACAAAGCACCTTTCTCCTGACACTAACTTTGCATATCTCAGCTATCTCTAATTTCACTTTTCTTCCAGGGACACACAGCACAGCCCCTAGTATTAACTTATTAATTCAAAGTTTTCTTAAAATAGTAGATAGTTCTATGTGTGTTCACCTGTTGAGAACCTGGTACCCATAGTAATAATTATTATTAATCTTACTCAAACCTCACTTGCCAATGCTTATGACAATTCTATAAATACTATTGATATTTTATTTTATCAATTATTCATGAGATGGGCTTAATGAGTTTTGAAAATTTTCTGATTATCAATGCTTAAGTTATACATATTTCTTACTGAAAATAAATTCTTCTCTCATTCAATGCAAGCCAGCCACAGTTTTCCCTCCCTTCACTCCTTCCAGATCCCTCCCACCTCTCTTTTCTCCAGAACCACTCCAGGATTCAATGTGCCATTTTTATGCATGCATATATCCTACATTGCTCCTATTATTATGTTTTTCTTCTTATTATTATTATTATTATATTTTTCCATCATCTTTATACTTTTCCCCCAACACCATACTCCTGAATACCTCATTTCTAGCCCCTAAGAGTCTCACTTTTACCTTCATTTCCTTTTAGTCCCCACATGTGAGATAAATTCACACTTGGTTTTCTGTATTGGGCTGCTTTTGCTTAATATAATATCCTTAAATAGTTACATCTGTTTTCTCGTGTGTGTGTGTGTGTGTGTGTGTGTGTGTGTGTGTGTGTGTGTGTGGTGTATGTGGTATGTGTGTGACTGTATGACACCTGTGTGTGTGATATTTTCTTGATCAATGTCTTTATCCATATATTGATTGGACCTAGGCTAATTCCATACCACAGTTATTTTGAAGACTTCCAGAAGAGACATGGATTTCTAAGTATCTGTTTTAATTAATGGCTTTGTTTCCCTTGGCTCTATACCCAGGAGTAACATACTTGGTTCATACACTTGTTACATTTTTACAAATTATTTAAGTGATTTCTGTACTCTTTTCCATTTTTGTGCCCATTCAGTCTATAATGGTTGGTTTCTTTTTCTCCACATTCTGCTTTGAAATTATTTATTATTATTATTATTATTATTATTATTATTATTATTATTTTGATAATATCCTGAATGTTTTAGTCCTTGCTGTGAGGACATACCTTGACCAAGGCAACTCTTATCAAGGAAAGCATTTAACTAGGGCTTGCTTACAGTTTCAGAAGTTTAGTCAGTAATCTCAGAGACCATTCCCAGTGACACACTCCTCCAACAAGTCCGTATCTCCCAGTCCCTCCTAAGAACTGCATTCAGATATCCTAATACCATGCCTATCACACTCTGGCACATTAGTTATCCTTGCAGAAGAGGGCATAAAGAAGAATTTTTAAACTGACTGAAGCTACGTACAACAGAAAAAATGTTGAATAGAATATTGTTAAACTAATAAAAGCCAACCAAGTTTTTAAACACCCTGTAAAGGCAGTGCAATAGCTATAGTAGTGAAAATGAGGAACAGGCTGCAGTCTTGAAGAATCTTTCTGTACAGTTGGCAAATACACACACACACACAAAGTAAAACAGTGTCAATACATAGACATATTAAAATACAGGTACTTGATTTAATAATAAAAGTAATAAATGGTCCAATACAGAAGAAACAGATGAATGACCACAAGCTAAGCCCATCCTCCAAGATCAATAGAAGGTATTTGAGCAGGATCTTAAAGCATTTGTAAGATTAGCACATTTTGATCAAAGCGGAATGAATGTCATAACAAGGGCAAAAGTAAAAGAAAAGAAATATAATACTCTGACTATGATGAAGATAGTAGTTAACCTTTATTAAGTTCTTAGTATGTTCATGTAAAGTTAATTTATATTCATTAAAACTTCTGAGATAAATTTATGACTTGCCAGTGGATGAAATTAGTCCTGGACTGGATATAGATACAAGACATTTAGGAAATGAGAGTGCAGGCATGTCAGGTAATACTCAAGAACTCAAGGTCTTCAGATCTACTTCTGCCTCAGTGGTCAGGAGTGAAGGAAGATATGACAATATCATTGACACTCATATGTATACATATGAATACATATATACATATATATACATAGAAATAGATGAGAGATAGATACATAGATTTTATATCACACTAGCAGGTGATCAGCTGATTTTATGTTTAAGATAGACTTGAATTTTGAAAAAATGGATTTGTGCTAATTAGTTTTTATACAACTTTTTCTATAGATATTTAAATAATATTTTATAGGCCTCAAGGTCTTATTTACACTGCTCTTTTAGTCATTGCACATAAATAAGCAGGTATCACTATGGTCTCTGAGTACTTAGGCTTTTGAGTTTGACCCATGATATAGTAGGAATTGGTCCAGATCCCTAATAAGAAGGGATCTTTGTCTTCAGTTCACATTCCTTCAGTTCTTATTAGAAATATTAGCCATAGTCCTAAGTGGGTTCTGAGGAGCTCCTGAAATACCCCTCTTTTCAGTTCAATTTGGTAAAAACTACATAGAATCTCTCTTTAATATGCAAATGCATGTCATCTTATTAAAGGCTATGAGATTATACTAGACATTTTCTCATTGAACTCTAGATCTTCAAGGAACCTCACAAACCTTGCTCACATAGAGATCCAGAGAAATACTGATCAGTTCACACAGAAATTTTGTGGTAAATCTTTTCTTATGCTCCCCTAAATTGAATCCTGTTGACAATTTGAATGTAAGATTATTGCCCAATAATTCCGTGTATCACAGTTGAAAGCAGTTCAGCCTAGATACATACTAAAAAATGTTGGTGAAGAAAACATACTTTGTCTTTCTCTTCAAGACTATAGAATAACAGAGAAAGTATGAGTGCCAATATTATTTGGTAAGTCATCTAATAGAATTAATTTTTAATTATGATAGAGCAGCTGTGAGAAAATATTATTTGTAGGAAGTTAGTGAAAGCTTCCCACCAAAGATCATCTAAGGTATAAATTTGAAGGACCAGACTGTAGCCCAGTAGGTATGGGAGAGATGATGAGAAAATGCATACAAACAGCCTGTAGTATGAGTACAGTCTAGATTTATACTGTTGGAGATTGTGGAGACATGAAGGACATGTGGAGACATGCAGTTTTTAGAGGGTGCCAGTTGTTAGGAGTTAAAAGTGGCTTAACCGGATTTAGCATAAAGACCTGTAGCTGTGGCTGGAATATAGACAATGGACTGGAAGGAGCCAGGCTGCGTAGATTGAATTTTTTTTTATTTTTTAACTATAATGAAGTTATACTAGGGAATCTACAAGGAAGATCCATAGTTCCAAGTTCCTCCTATAGACAGCAGTATTCTGCATACCTTCTGGGTTATAATGGGAAACCAGTGTTAGTTAATATTTTTTCCATTGCCATCTGTTTCTGATCATAAACATGAAACTTTATTTGAGGATACTAGGAAAGTTATCAAGAATAAATACTAAAAACTGTTTCTTAAAATTCAAAGGGGGCTTTATTATGTATTTATAATATGACAGAGATTGGCACCTAGAGGCCAACCTAATTGCTCAAGTGAAGGACATACTTGACCATGGAAACAAACCTGGGAATTTTCTTGGCAACATTAATTAACCTAGAAGAAACTTATGTGCCTTAGATCTGTTTTAAGCATTCAGAAGTGGTAGGCATGGAAGAATATTCATGTCTGATTATACAACCTGTTGCTATTAGGTACTTACCTATTTACTTCTAATTGTATGAGATATTTCTGCAAGTTATCCTCAGTTATAATAACAGTATGTGAAAGATATCAATGTTAAGCAAGCTATAGCACTGGTATTCAAAAAGATCTGAAAATTTAATTTATGCTATTCTGTGGTATAAATTATGCTATATTAAAAACAGGTACACAAGTTAAAAGACATGCTAAGAAGCAAATATGTACACAGAGATATATTTAGCTAGACAATATAGTTGTAATGCTTGTATTTATAATATATTACAGATAATATAATACATAGAAATGTGATTGAATTAATGGATTGATGGTATGTTCCATGGATTTTGTGGGGTTATTTTTAGGAAATAATATTTTTTTGATTAATAAAAACAGTAGAATAAGGGGAAGGGGGCAAGAATGGGCTTAAACTCTGCCTATAACAGAAGGAATGTTTACTCAACAATGCTAAGAATACAACTTCTAAGGTCTAAATTTAAGGGTCTATGGGTTTTATTAACTACTAGTTAATGCGGTTGTAGATTAGATAGTAAAAGATACAGAACCAGACCATGAGTAATGTTTGGGCATTTGATTCAAAGAGACACTATTAACACCAGTCCATGTTAACATCAACCAAAGAGAATATATTTCCTCTTCCATCTATTTTCCTGATCTCTGTAAACATGTTCATCGTGGTTCACAAACTCCTCTATCCTTATGTGAATTCAAGAAAGCATAAAATCTCATGGGAGGAATTTATGCCAGAGCTCAGAAGTGACACCAGTCTGTCATGATGATGATAACGTGTTCAAATCAGCATGCAAAGCGACATGAGGGTTTACAGTGAGTCAGGTGTGTTGTGAAAATATAAGGCATTTTTGGAGTTAGTAAAGTTGTATTTCTTATGCTTGGTTATGTTCTTGGAAGATTGTTTCATTGTGTTTATGCAGGTTATTATTTCTCCTAACAAGATTACTCCTTCCCAGGAGACATTTTTGTTGTTACCTTCTTTGTAACAGAGGTTCCTTGGGATACCCAAGAAGCAATCTGAACATGAAATGGGAAACCAACGAAAGCTTAGCAATATTGACAGCTGAATATACCTCAGCACCAAAAGACTACATTTTATCAACTTTTTTACTGTTTTAAAAATACTGTTCTAAAACTTCCAGCTGGAGTATAGTAAATGAGAGAGTAGCAGATAATAAAATAAAAATTTGAACTGTGAGCAGGCATATGCTTGCAAAATACTGTGCAGTTCAATTGTCCTGATATAACTTCAAGTAGTTGGATTTTTTTCTTTGTCAGATTTCTGAAGTAGCATGAGTTTCAAATTTTATGTCATACAATTACAACTTCATTCTAAATAAAATATATTTTAGACATGTAAACTCTAATTTCTGTAAATAAAACTACTAAAGTATCTTCTGTTAGCAACATCTTTTGGCTGCTAATTTGACAAAGTTTAATGTGAGAAAGAGTTACAGCGTATAACTGTATTATGCTGCAGCATTAGATACTTTCATATTGCTCTGATAAAGCACTATGACCAACCAAAAGTAACTTATACAAGAAAACATCCATTTGGGCTTATGATCCAGGAGGATAAGATTCTACCATGGCAGGAGGAACCACAATTGCTAGATATGATGGCAAGAACAAAAAGCTACGAGATTATCCTTTCAGCTGTAAACACAGAGCAGAAGGCGAACAGGAAGCAGGGTGATGATATGAACACTCAAGATCACCTCCAGTGACACACCTCTTTCAGCAAGTCCGCAGTTCCTAGCCTTCCTCAGATAGGACCACCAACTAGAGACCAAGTATTCAAATCCTAATGGAGATATTTCCCTTTCAATCTGCCATAGCTGTTATAGCTAATTTTGTCCTTTATGTTTGTCCTTTACATACAAGTCACATTTAATTGTCAATTATTGCAGTAGTAGTAAATGATAAATTTAAGGAAGACCTGTATGCCCATGGGCATACAAAATTCTCCCAATTTTTTATGTACTATGATTAGTAGGATAATTTTGGGCCTTTGCACACCTTAGTTTGATTACCCAATAGTTTAGCTTAGGTCTATGACAGAGTTTAACATTAATGATAATGATGTTATTTTTTTGAAATGCCAGGTATTTCTGATTTTCCAAAAGCTTTTTAATAATGAACTTATTTTCTATAGGTCAAGATGTAATATACCCATGCTTTTCGGGCAAACGATACTATCAACCACAAAATAATTAGATATTAGACAGAATAAGTATATATTCTATTGTGATACTACATATGTAAGGAGGAAATAAATGCTTTAGAGGAATCAATAGAAACACAAGTAGTAAGAGTAAAATTCCTAGGATGGGGAAGTATTTATGCAACTTTAATGCTATTTTGAAATAATTACAGACTTATAGAAAATAGCAAAAGGAGTCAGTTCTCTTCTTACACTATATGCATCCTAGCAATCAAACTCAGATCATCAAGCTTAGTGGCAAGTACCTCATACATGTCTGTACATGTTCCCTTATGAGCATGCATGTGTGCAAATGTATACACATACATACACAAACACCATAAAAATTTTAAAGTAGTATTTAAAAGTTCTCATAGATCTTTTGCCCTACATATAAGTTAATATTATATATAAGTATAATTGACAAAGCCAAGAAATTTTCATTGCTATAGTACTGTTAGTTACATAACTGATCTTATTTGAAGTTTCACAGGTTTAGATTCCAAGATCCAACCCAAAATGTCATCATTTATATTTTCTTTTTCTTTTTACTTCTCATCACTGCTTGGCAGTTTCTGAGATTTTCCATGCCTTTTGCTGCCTTTGAGCATTTGGAAATCATTAGTTAGTTATTTTGTATAATATCAGTAATTCCCTGACATTTCTTATGATCAAGTTTTGGTTAGGAATTGAAAGGTTATGACAAAAGAGTATTGTTTCCCCATCCAGTAAAATATCAAATCATGAAGAAAGATTTCTCATCAGTGTGGGCTTGATAATTAGGTTAATATGGTCAGCTGACTTTGCCACTGTAACTATCACCTCCACCTTGATATTGAATTTATACAAAGGTCTGTATATTCAGTCTTAACTTATTACATGTTAGGCAATCACTGTGCTCACTTATGCTTATTTTCCTTAACAAAAGTTGTATTTCCAATGAGTTGGTATCCCAATATGCTTGCTAAGAATTAATACAGTCATTTAGACATTTTTGAGTAAAAAAAATCACTTTATAAGTGGAAATAATCAACCATGGCATTTTAAATAAGATCATAAATAGAATAGTTCATAGTAAGTTGGCAGTGTGTTCATTTCATTCCCAGAGCTACAGAGACATCTGTTAAATAAGTGGCAGCCCAGCCCTGAAACCTGGTTTTCTCAGAGCCTATATCATTTGCCCAATTTAGCCCAAGTCAACCTGATTAAATAAAGAACATATTTATTACTTGCTACCTATTTTGGATAATTAGACTAACTAGATAGATAATCACCCACTGATAAGAGCATGTATACCTCCTTCAAAACGGTCACAGGTATAATTTCTTCTGTTGTTATAAGGCAGAAACCAATCCTTTAGCATGCCAATCATTTTGAATTTAGATGCTACGATTCAGTCTCATGGGTTGGCCTCTGTACTAATGAGGAAGTCTACCCACCAATGCAGAGCAAGGCAGCATTTTCTGGAAGGTTTATAGGATTCTTGCTCTCTCTGTCTCTTTGTCACCAATATGTGCCCTGATACATCACACAGAAGTCAAATTGGCCATTTACAGGACAAGAAAGAAGCAGCAGAGTTATGTTTGAAGAAATAAGTGGCTCCCATTCACTTTCAAGCCCACTGGTCTCATGGACAAATGTACTTGAAGTTATTGTGATGGTTTGGTAATCTGTATAACCCTCTAGACAGCAACTGGTACATGACGCATGCTAAAGAAAGAAAAACAACACAACTGGTGAATTTATTGTTGTCTCCCCCTACTTCCTACCCAAGAATCAGATTTGGGGAAAACAAAACAAAACAAACAAACAAAAACAACAAGGAAATGGTTAAATAGGTTATTTAAGTTCTTCTTTGTTTATAAGATGCCATTAGAAAACTTTCCTGAACTAAATAAAAATTCATTAACAATTGTTCAGATGATGGAGAAATTTGGTACCACCTATATCAAATCATAGACAATAAAACAGAATTATGAAGTATGTTTTAAAAGAAAGTAGAACATTCAAGAAAAAGCGTGCCAGAAAATAAGCTAAAATATGTGCTAGAATATAAACTCCATGAGGAAAGAATGGTCTAATTCACTAAAATCCCAATGCCCAGTTGGATACAAATATTCAACAGATTTTTTCATAATTTTTATTGATATATGTTAGTTATGTATCATCATAAATATCATGACATTTTCATATATGTATGTAATATATTTCTAACATATTTACCTGTCTCCATTATTCTTTCTTGATTGCCTCCAACACCCAATAATCTCTTTTCTATTTCAAACTACTGAGTTCATGAACTGGAATTTTTGGAGCTCATTCCCTGTAGAAGGATACCTTGCTCAGCCAAGTTATGGGGGAGAGGAGGGCTTGGTCCTGCCTCAACTTGATGCACCAGAATTTGTTAACTCCCCATGGAGTCCTTTCTGAGGAGTGGATAGGGAGCTGGGTGAGGCTAAGGTGGAGGATGTGTGGGAGGAGGGGAGGAAGCAGGAACTGGGATGTAAAATAGAAAAAAATTTATATTTAAAAAAATTTTAAAAAGACTTCTGATAATATGATGGATTTGGTCAGTATTCTTTTCAGCCAAAATGAGTTTATTCTGTGCATCTTTTTTAGGTATTTTTCTAGGTAGAAATTTTTAGGAAACGTTTCACAGTAAGCTACCTAGCATTCTGATTCTTAATCTTTTCTATCTCCTCTTCTGTGGTGAGCCCTGAGCTATTGATGCAGTAACTATGATTTAGATGTAAAGGTTGAGACTAGGTCCTTGTGATATATTTATCTCTCCAGCGTGTTCAGGTTGATTTTCTTCAATGGTCTCCATTTGTTGGAATGAGAAGCTCCTTTGATGATGGGTGATAGCTACAGTTATCTGTGAGGATGAGAATGAGATTTAGAATGTAAGAAGGAATTATGCTGATCTAGCAAAGTGTTGGTAGTAGATTCGTTTCTGTTTGCATTATGGCAATATAATCTTGTATGCAGTATCTCATGAGTTTCTTTAAAAACTTCTGAAAATTGTGGTTATATTTCCATTTTAAATATGAAAAAGTAGAACATAGGAAGCAGCTTCAAAGTCTTAAAAAACAGGAATGAATATTGGGTCTATTAACAATGACAATATATTTTCTATAAAATATTGGTCTATCAACAATGACAATATATGTTCTAGTGCCTATGCTTTTATGTTCCAGCTCTACTACCTTAACAAAGTGTTTGATTATTTGTTTCATGGCAAAATAAAATGATTTCCATGAGTAGAACTTTTTGGTTCCTTGCTCCGTTAACCTCAAGCCGCTGCTAGCATTCACTGAATAATTTGTGAGTAAGATTTTATTTATCCCCTTTATTGGTATAGACGATCACAGAAGTCTTTGGGGACTGTTTTTGTTGGAAATCTTCTGGTTTTGATGAAATAAGTACAGACTCTTTTTAAGCTCCCAGATATCTGATTTGGCTGTCTGAGCAATCGGCAAGCTGTGCATAATGATAAATATACTAGTAAGCTTTGCTTCCCCACTAAGTGCATGCAAGTAAAAGCCCTGAATGTTGTATGTCTCTTGCCTCTTTAAATCTGACACCTAATGTATTAGGTATTGGAATGTTTTGTGCTTACCTTTAGCTCTTCTTTAGTTTAGGTGATTAAAAAAATGCCTGTTTCTGTCTGTATTGCAACACGCTTCATTAACAGTGATTTATTTGGGAGTTTAACAGAATTGGCACTGTGCAGCACACCAGTGGGCAGGAAGAAAACAAACGTGAGATGGTTGCTTAAGAAATGTTATTTCCTCTGCTTGTGGTAGGAGCCCCAGAGCCTGGATAAGAATGTACCTTCTGGTCCCTGCCCTTGGTTCTTAGTTCCAGACTCTCTTTCTTCTCATGCTCACTTGGAAGGGTAACCAAGGATTTCCTTTGTGACATTAGGCATTCCTGTCTGCCTAGGTTTCTTCCCAATGCCTGATGATTCCAGGCCTTTCCTATCTTCCTTCAAAAAATCTTCCTGCTCAAAACCATGCTCAGCTTTTTCACGAAGACTCCAATTATAAATATGTTTCTCTCATATTCTTTTCAACAATTCTGCACCTTTACTGTCATTTTACCAAATAAGAAAGTGAGGTTAGCAGAGGTTAAATGACTTGCCTAAGGTCAACAGCTAAGTGGTAAAGCTGGGATTTAGACCTGCCTGGTATGATGCTACAGCCAAAATGCTTAACTTACAAAAGGGAGCAACGATGGTTTTATTTTCTTTGCAACATATATTGATTTTGTCCTGTCTGTTTGAAATGCTCTGTTGAGAAGATTCTGGGTTTGCCCTTAGGCTAAGGAGGAATGAGTGCCAATCAATTAACATTACTCTCTGAGGGAGAGGAAGAAGGGAGAGGCGCCAGGCATGTGTCTTTCCTGAGCAATGATTTACTCTTGTTCTTGTTTTTATTTTAATGAAACAAAATGCTATAGGAATGGCATTCTAATGGAAAGATAAAGCATCAGAGTCATCAGAATGTAAAACAAAAGCTCTGCTTTTAAAGCCTAACATTGGCCCCATGCATCTACTTTGGTAAATTCAAGAGTAGTTAAATGACCATGAAGTAACACTTTACAATTCACTACAGGGCAGGATAGAATTATTTTATATGTCTGGTGGCAATGTTGTGTGATTTTATATATATTTTTTAATCTCATCAAACTATAACAAAACAGCTTGTCTCCATGTAAAATAATCTTCAGTGGTCTTAGGAAAGAAATATTTAAACTTAAAATTAGTCTTTTAATCCTAAGACTGACAAGGAGCAATTTACTTAACCTATAAAATGAAAACTATGTTTCTCTCTACCTTAAGTGTTATTTTAAAGATTATATTACTTAAAGTTAATGCAGAGGTAACTACTTCATAAAAAATTCTGTAAGTGATGTCTATTATTTATCATTTCCATAGTAATTTTATATTATGTTCCCTCATTGTATTACCACCATGATTGAAGGGTTTGATCACAGCATCTTTCATGGTGATTATTTCCTATTACATTTTGATGTGTGTTCTCCATACATGCAAGTATCATCTCTATGGAGAATTATGAATAACATTTCAGGTGAACTAGGCAAATTTTGTGTTTTCAACTGGATTATAATAGAAGTCTTGAGCTCTCTCTGTTTGCTTTCTTTAAACAGGTTTGTTCAAATGTTCAATGCCTATGCTAGGAAGAAGATTCAGGAGTTGAAAGGCACATGTGCTCTGGCAGAGAACCCGGGTCCATTTCTCAGCACCTACATGGTAGCTGACAATCATCCCTAACTTCAGGTATAAGGCCTCCTTCTTCTGGCCTCTGTAGGTACCAGGGAAGCACATGTTACACATACATGCAGGCAGACAAAATGCTCATATGCATAAACAGAAAAGGAGTCTTTAAAAATATTTAGTATCTCTTTGTCCTGAATTCATTGCACTTGTTAAAGCTGATGTGCTACAGGGTATATTTAAGCTTATTGAATGAATTCACTATGATAAAGAGAACAGGATAAATTTGTGATTCACAGTTAAAAACATAACCAGATAAAGATATCACTAATGTTAAAAAATGTTGAAAGAGAGAGGGAAGAAACAAGGGAGGAAAGAAATGCATTTAATGAGGTTCAGATGAAACTGTATTATCCAAAATACATGATATAACTAAATTTGGAAAACAGTAGAACAAAGTATTTTGCCATTTTACATTTACTATGTAAGAGAAAAGAACTCTTATCCATAAGGTAAATTAATAAACAGAAGAGAAAAATTTAATGAATACAACATAAAAAGACTTAATTATCAATTTTAGGAAACCATAGAAAGAGCCTAGAATGGAAAGCTACTTCCATAACGAGAGTGAGGAAGCTATGTTTATATATTCCTTTAAAATATATAAAAGTTAAATAAAAGTCCAAGAATCAATACAGTAAGTGTAATGGTAAAAACAAAATGCTACAGATTCCCCAAGGGGCATAGTGGAAGAAACAGTATAGGTCCCTGAGTGGTGGCAGTGAGCAGTGGGCCTTGAGACCTCTGCGCAGTACCCTGAGCTGTGGCAGGCAGCAGGAAGTGGTTCCTGAGACCACATCAGGCCACAAAAGCAGCTGAGACCCAGGCAGGAAGCCACATGGTGGGTGATAGACCAAGAGAGATAGCTATGCTATGAAGAGTGAAGTTGGATATTTGTTTAGTGGGTTATGGAAGGGAAGGGGAGAAGGGGGAAGAACAGAGAGAGGCAGAGAGAGAAAGAGACAGAGACAGAGAAAGACAGTGAGGGGGAAGGGGAGAAGTAGGGAGAAGGGAGAGACAGAAGCTGCCTCTTTGAGAGAGAGAGAGAGAGAGACAGAGAGAGAGAGAGGAGAGGGAAGGACTTGGGCTGCAGGAAGGAAGGAAGATCTGCCTGACTCAGTGGGCAGGGCTTGTCTCTTAAAGGGACAGGGCAGACCATTACAGCAAGCTATTCCATATGGAAGGTATTGATAGTGATTATGTGTTTGTAGCTAGAGATTCAATTTCTTGTAACAACCCAGTGCACAGATTTCAAAAGCAAGGTATCTCAAACTATTTTTGAGATGGGGAATTGAGAATATACGAGGAAACCCATTGTTGACAAAAGCTTGGTGATTGCTTATTCTTTAGCTAAATATGAAGAGACAGTTCTTTTCTGAGATAGCGGTGCAATTCAATGTTTTAGTAAACTTAACACTCTGGTTCAGCCCTCTCTAACTTTTGAAGGAAATTGTACAATGAGACAGTATTACCACTGAGCCTGGACCCCAGTTATTCTGAAGTATAGAACATTGATGTATTTGTAATAACATATTATGATTATTAGAAATACTTTGATTTTTGCAACTGTACCCTCAGTAGCCATGTATAGAAGCCCAATGCCAAAAATCTATTAAGAGGAAAAACCACATGGAGAAATTGGCAGTACTTTTTGATGAAAGAGATTTTTTGAGAATTGTCATATGGGCAGAAAAGATGAGTTTGCAGTTCAAGGCCCATGTTGCTCGTCCAGGAGACTTGACTTTTGTTCCCTGTACCTCTAGTGTGTTGCTCACAACCACCTGTAACTCCAGTTTTAGAAATTCTGATACTCTTGATTGAGATTGAAATTAATATGGCACAACCTCCTTCTACCATAAAACATTTCTGCTTGACATAATCATTATATAGAATCAACAAAGTAAAAAAGTACTGTTTTGCCTATAAATTGTTTAATTACACAGAAAGTGGGGTTAACCATTTCTTGAGTTCCTCTCTGATGTGGTCTTGGTAGATATCATCAAAATCAGCTCCTGGGAGAGTTTGTAGGATGTACGTAAGGAATCCCAACTCACTCATGTCAGCCGCTTAGTTATTACTTGTGACATCTCAAATATGTTACCAGTATTTCTCACATTCTTGTCCTATGCAATGCAGACAATTAAAACAAACAATGTTCTTTTCCCCACCATTGCAAGCAGTCTGGTCATTACAATATTCAGCAAATTGGCAGGGATGGGTACCACATAAGAATGGAAGAGTAGAACATCACAATCAAAACATTACATCAGACTTTGGAAGACATTTTACTTTCCAAAAAACAATTCACTGTTTATAGCAAAATGTTAACTACTTAGTATGAAGACATGGATTTGGACAGAGCCTGTATTGATATCTGAATATTTGACCTTGGAAAAGTTCCATAGGCTCTCACATTATAATTTTCAAAGCTGGTATTTTATTTTATTTATTTTTATTGAGCTCTACATTTTTCTGTGCTCCCCTCCCTGCCTCTCCCCTCCTCTTCAGACCTTCCCCAAGGTCCCTAGGCTCCCAATTTACTCAGGAGATCTTGTCCTTTTCTACTTCCCATGTAGATTAGATCTATGTATGTCTGTCTTAGTGTCAAAGCTGTTAATTTATAAAGGACAGTGCTACCTGCCCCCAGAGTGGTTGTGAAACTTTAAATGAAAATTAAATGTAAAAACACTGTACACCCACAAAAGATGTTAGGTACATTTATTCTTCCATTTGCTTGCCAGCTATTTCGTGAGTCCCTTTGCTGACAAGTCACTATCATTCTATGTGCCTATTAAATGTCAAAGAGACGTTTCTTCATGAATTTAAAAACTTGGTTTGATAAGGTGCAAGGGGTTGGAAAAATTTAACTTTGAATATGAGCCTAAGCATGAATAAGCATGTACAAAGCATTCTTGCTTACCTTTAGAATGCTCTCTGGTAGCAGAGAAAGGTTCACATGTGATTTCCAACCTGCAGAATATCCGACTCAATTAGAGATTACACGGCTTTCCCCAAAACACATGGATCATAACAAAACCAGAAAGAATTCAGTGTGCTTCCTTTCAAATCCAGCCTTTTCCTGCTTTGTCTTCATGATTAGAGGCCTTGAAAAATGCATTATAGATTAAAAGCATATTTAGTAATTGAAGATATAATTACCTTGTTGACCATGGAAGAAAAAGAGAAGAAATAAATTAAATATTTATTGCTCTGAGGGCTCGATTGGACAGTAGGTCCTTACACAGAGAAGTCAGCTAGTTGGGATTCTGTCCCTCTTGAAATCTATTCTAACTCTGCCCTTGCCCTTCCAAAGCAAGTCTGAAGGTCTGGGCATTTAGAAGTTGTTGCTCCTAAGACAACATGCCACCATACCCAGTGTTTTATGTTGCTTCTATGGATCCAAATTCAGTCCTCATTCTTGGGAAATAGTGCTTTATTGACTGAACTGTCTCTCCAGCCCAGGTTCAAAACCTTAAAATACACCATGAAGACTGGTGGGAAATTAGCATTGGACTTACCTTCTATAACTTTTTTGTTTCAGAACCCCAAACCACACCTGTTCCCAGCTATCTTTAACAAAGATAGCTTCTGAGCCAACTCTAGGACACTACCCACGCTGAGAGGTTCATGGATTTTCTCCTTAATCTGTCCAAGAAGCACCTAATTTGCATATTTGTATCAATTCTTTTGCAATGAATCACGTGCTGGAGAGTGGTAGGTTCAAGATGAAACCACAGCCAGTGTGGCAGGGTGCACATTTTACTCTTCTGTGTCTTTACAACCTGACACTATATGAGATACATTTCTTGACTGTTGATGTTTCCAGCAGTTGGGATTAGAAAGCTTTTGCTCCATTATTTGGCCACTAAGATTGATTCATGCAGCCCCTTTGAAGTACATATTTGGAGATCTTGCCCCACCCATTTCTGGATGCCTTCCCATTTTTTCTGCCTTCGCAACTTTCCTTAACACATTCACCACATGCTTTGGGTTGAATTATAATTACTGGTTTCTTTGCCCATCACAAGTAAACTGTATGCTTACTGAAGACAAGGTCTTGCTTTGCTTGTCTCTGCACAACCACCACTTAACATTGTCTCTATCACATGAACCGAATTGACACCATTTGAATGCCAATTTTAATCTAACCAATTGTCAGAATATATTTTAGGTCATGGCGTGGCTGTTGCATACAATTCTGGAAGTCAAGGCTGTCAATAGTGGGCTGAATCATTCTTCTGGAGTTTCTTCGGTGATTTATTCTTTTGTACAATTACTAGTGTAGCCATTGCTTGAAGGATGGGGGGAGTTTTTGCTTAGTATGAGAATATTTTTTTTAAAAAGTAGAATTCTCAGTTATCTACTTCTTCCGCAGAGAAAAATAACCAAGTTCTGTTTCATTGTGCAGCATCCTCTCCAGGATTTATGTGTCAGTCCTGGAGAAGATCTCGGAGTTAGTGCATAGTATACTACCTCTGTTGCAGCTATCTTCCAATAAAGCAGAGAGAGCTCCAAGCTGCACGGAAGATCTATTGCTGCCATAACTCTCAGCTTATCCTGAACCTTTCTTTTGGCACTGACCAGGAAAACGAAATTATGAAACTTTCTATCCTGCACCACGGTTCCACATGAGGGCTGTGAATCTCTAGCACCCCTCAAAAAACCTGCTGCTTCTGATAATCCTGCCCACTAGAAAAATGGACATCAAGGACACCATTATTTCTTATTATTAAGGGTGAACCTTATCACCGGAATGTAAATAAATCTCCATACTGGTCTTGAATTTCTCCAACTCTTCAAAGAAGATGCCCCATAAATAGTATCATTATCAGGAGCTAAATCTTGGTCTTGTAACTGGATACATTTCCTAAGCTGGTTTTAATTGCTCCTAGAAACTGCTTAACATTGTAGATCAATCTCTAGATCTGAGATGACATTACCGTGGCAAATTAATTATTAATACTCTGATCACTCTATTTAGACATTAATAGTTTTCATTGATCAGCACATCCTGTTTATCCAAAATGCCCTAATCGCCATTCATGTTATAAGAGTATTTGAACATAACCAATTAGAGACACAACTCCCTTTCAGCCACATCAGCAGATAAGGTCAAAGGTCTGTCTTGTCGTCACAATGTATTATGTCTGGTTCTATCACAGGAGGATCTATTTAAGGTTGCAAAAGGGATAAGTTCTCTAAGGATGGGAGCTTTTCTACTCTTGTCTTTCTGGCAGACATGAAGGTTTTTCAGTGACCAGGTATAGTATATTAATCCGAAGTACACCTTTACACAGAAGCCTGCATTTGCTCATAGTGTGTCTGTCATACACAAGAATGAGATGAAAAGCCTCAGGTTAATGTCAATAAAAAATATACTCAGGGTTTCCTTGATGTGCATATGCATTACATTTATAATACATATGAGTATTCATATATGTATGCATATTGAGGCTGCAATAATCATCATATCTGATAACTGAAGGTACCGGATAGTTTTCAAAGTGGTTTCATAGTCTTAACCAGGACATTTTTTTCAAAAGCCACCTTCACAATTAAGCCAAGAAATACTTAGGACTACATAGCTAGTTACTGCCAGAGTGCCAGTTTCCTGACTCTGGAGTTTGTTATTTTGTTATGTAGTTGTCAGGTGTGTAGTAAGAGTCATACTCAGCCTTCAGAAACAGGGGTTGGGGGACTCATCACCTTGCTAAGGGCTTTCTAAGCCAGATAGTTTCATCCTCCCACAAGAAAGGCATACTGTACAGTTGATGAAGTTGTGAGTAGCTGTCTCCACTGGAGCACAAGCTGCTAAAGGCTAGAGATAGCATGTTGTTTATTTCGGCAGGTCCTTTGTATCTGGAAAGCAGATGATACTACATGTAAGTATCATGCATGGCTACCTGCATAATGTATGGGAGAATGTGTGGATGAGAGAAAGCACTAAGAGTGTGTAGTGATCTTCTGGTAACAGAGTAAATTTTGTTTAATTTTTTCTATCAGATTTATTGAAAAATAGCATATCCTAAGTAAATGTCTTAGTCAGGTTTTGTATTGCTGATATAAAATACCATAACCTTGAGAGAAAAGAGTTTCAGAGTACAGTTCCAAATCACAGTCTGTCATTGAATGAAATCAGGACAGTAACTCAAACTGGGCCAGGGCCTGGAGGTAGGGACTATTTCAGAGGCCTTAGTGAGGGGCTTTTTGCTGACTAGCTCCTCTTGGCTTGCTCAGGCTACATTTTACAGAACCCAAAGACCATCTTTCTAGGGCTGCAATCACCCACAATAGTCTGGGCCCTTACATATCAATCATCAATGAAGAAAATGTACCATAGGCAACTCTGGTAGGGACATTTTCTCCCTTGAGATTTCTTCTTCCTAAACAACTCTAGCTTGTGTCAAATTGACATAAAACTAACCATCACAGTGGATGTAGAATAGAAATTTTGAGATTATGAAATTATTTTCTACTGATGCAAACGCATACAGTCATTTGCGAAAGCACTGCCTAGATGGAATTTTACAGCTCACCCCACTAACTTCTTGCTTTTGTATCCTTTATATCCTATATTTTGTACTCTGAATCTTAGAGGAAATGTTGTAAATGTTTTGTTTAAGGCTCAGTGTTCCATCCTCAAGTGTTCAGTCTTACTGAAAATGCCTGATCTTACCTTAAAATATTTTAAACTGAATGCCAATCATTAAAACTTGATCATGTTCAAAAAGCAATGTTGTTTCTCTTTGAAAAGTTTATGTACTTCTATAAATCTCGGCCTGGACCCCACATGTCCTTGCTCTGATTGCTCAGGGCATGGACAGAAACTGCCCATTTCTGCCAGGAGCTGCCAGGGCTCTCCATAGTGCCAATGTTTTCTGAATTGACTCATGCATTTGTTTATGTAGCTTTTGAAAGGTTCACAGAATAAAGTGCCTATTTTTACTGAAAAATTCTAGTTTAAGATTTCTAGCCAATGGGAAAATTATTGTTATTATTTATTTAAGGGAGCTATTTATCAGCAGGTGATTTAAGATTAAATTCCTTTTTTAAAAAACTCTCCATACTTTGTATTTAATTAATTTCTTTTATAGTGTTAGATAAAGCTACTTTCCTACAAGTACATAACACCCAGTGAGCCTATCCTCCATCATCCCTCAATACTACTCCTTCTCCCTGTTTCCCTCACATTGGTTCCCTTTGTCCTTCTAGGAAGTTTTGCTTCTACTTCTATGTCATCTGTACATATATGATTTTAAATCTCTGTGAGACAGGATCCATGCATAAAAGAAACAAATGATATTTATCTTTCTGAGACTGAGTTAATTTACTTAAGGTTGTCTCCCACTGTATCTATTTTCCTGTGAACAGTATAGACTCTTCCTCCCTTTTTTAATTTTGTCTTGGGTTTTCCAGTCCAACCCAGTTGACAGCAATTCATAATTGGGAAGATATATTTCAGTAGACACTGGAGCTGTGTACCTTGGTTGCCTTTAGTTTTACCCCATTTTTCTTCAGTTCAATGAATCACCTGAGGCAGCTACTCAGTGTAGAAAAGGAGGTTTGTTGTAACTTTTAGTTTTAGAAGCTTGAAGTCTAAACAGTTTTGTACATACTCTGACAATAACTCTGAGATCACTGGAGGGAAGGAATACATGCAAGAGAAAGAGAAGACAGTAGCAGATAAGAGCCAGGGGATGAGTGAGTCAGGGCTTTCTGTCATAAATCACTCTTGCAAGGATTCATGGGTCCCTTGAGAGCTTACCTTCAATGGCATAATCAGATCCCACAGAGTCCTGCCTTTCTCAGATCTCATTATCTTACTTTACAACACTCTATGCCAAGCCTCTTGTACGTGAACCTTCCAATAGCATATTCAAAAAGCCATATTCATATTGTAGCCCAATTTTAAAATAGAATGTGGGACACAGCAGTGAAATACATGAATTGGTAGAGTAATTAGAGTTTCCACACACACTTCCATTCTGGAAATTCAGTGTTCAACTTAAGACCTGTAAAAGCTCACATTTTTTTTTAAATCTCATTCAGTGGAAATCTTGCTATTTAATTTTTTTGGATTTACCTTTTTCTGGGGAAAAATAGCAAGACAAAAGGAGAGAGAACAGACTTTTAAATCAAGATCTCTTCAACTGCCTTCAAGTTAATTCCTTCCTAATCAAGAGAGATTCTTATTTAGTTCCAGGTCTGTTCAGGGCATACTAGCCCTGGCCCTTACCTATGCATTGTTTGAAAGAAATGAATATGAAGTGAGTTAGGCATGTTCATCTACATTTGTAATCCCAACACTGAGGAGGCTGAGGCAGGATAATTTGAAGCTGAGAGTCAGCATAGGCTTCATAGAGAAACCCTATCTCAAAATAAAATAGAAGTAGGATGCTTTTTTTGTCTTCATATTCATAATTCACTGTTCTTTCATTTCCTTCAATATTTTCCACAAGCAGATTTAATTCTTATTCAATTAAAGGCAGATATGCAGAGACTGTAAGGAGACATGGAGCCAAATCTCACTGTAATGTCTCTTCTTGTCCACAGATTAAAGGTTGCACAGAACTTAAAAGGAGCAGAAGCAGCAGTTCTATTCACTTGTTATTGGACTTGAAACTCCTTTGCCCTCGGAAACTGAAGATGAGGTTGCCATGGGAACTGCTAGTGCTGCAATCGTTCATGTTGTGCCTTGCAGGTAGAGTGTCATTTCAAAAGTTTTTGATTTAAAAGTGCCACTGTATTTCACACTAATTCAAAAGTGGGCCTTTGCTTTAGACGGCGATGGTAAAATCCTAATTGTGCAGGTTACTGTGGCTAGCATTTGCTGACAGTGGTGAACACAACTTCTTGCTGGTCTTTTACTGGCTCTTTTCATGGTGCTCTGTCCAGACATCACAGTGATGTTTCATCTGTTGAACTTTCCCTTTACAGTTTTTTAAGTCATTATTTAGTTTGAACATTGCTATTTTTTGCTCATCCTAGGGCTCAATTGCACAGAGATGTTAGGCAGTAAATCTAATGATATAGTCAGAGGTGTTGCTTGTTTGCTGTCAGTGGATGGGATCTTATCTGAGTAGTTCTTTCAATTCACTCCATTTTAGTAGTCTATACTTTTCGCTTCAGTGCTTCTATAGCCTACTAATAACCAGAAAATCAAATACAGAGAGTAATACTCATGGGCAGCCACTAGAAAAGAGGCTTTAAATATTCAAACGTGTTGTTTAGGACTTTTTCAGTTTTCTAGGTGATTTGAGTACCTAATATGTGTGATTCAGGAGTGATGCATTGTAAGTCCATGGGAATTGTTTCCTGGCTTGGATTGGTACGCACCTTTCAGATTCTTTTTAAATGATTCAGATTGACCTGATCTGTTGGTCATAGTGTTAATTCCTAGGATATTTGAATATACTTAAAGAGTTTTTGTTTGTTTGTTTGTTGTTTTTTGTTTTGTTTTTTTTTTTGTGACATGAAGACCTGAAGCAAATAGAGCTTTTGGATTCCTATTCTTTAACTAATTCATACATTTAGATACTAGTGGGTAACTTGCAATGCAGAGGCCCAGGACTATAATCCCAAGCAGAACATCTACAGCTACCATGTTCTCGTGTTTCTCTTGATTTACAAGTAGACAGTTTGCCAATACGAGCAAAGACAGCACCAGCATGTGTGGGTCTCTCACTTCATGGCAGGTGCTCTACTAAGTACTTGTGTTTAATCTCATTTCATTCTTACATTAATTCTAGGAGGTAAGTATTTTGAGGGGTAATTTTTATTACAATAGTGGAGAACATTGTTGATCAATCAAGAAGTTGGAAAATTACTGAAATTCATAGATCTTGTACTTGTGACTTCTGTATCTCAAAATCCAGACTACTTTTAAGCATCATGAATTATGTTATTTTTGTGGCAGTGTCAATTTGACTACTTCATGATTGAAATGTACCCTTGAAATTGTGCTTTTCATTCTTATTTGTTTTAGAACTTTAAACTGTCAATCATTTATGAATTGTTGGAGTTTATCATTTTACTAGCGTATTGGTTGTTTTAATTTGTTGTGGTTTATTTATATTCTTTGGATACATTTTCTTCAAATTCCAATTTTAACATTCTTACCTGGGTCGAATATACAACATGCTCACTCTTCCATGACTTATGAACATTTTTTATTCTTTCTTTGAAGATCATATTTATCTCCCCTGTATGTTCAGAGCCTAAATCCTCAACAATCTCAACATTATAACACAAACTGTGCACATCAGCTGGTTTTCTCTGATACCTAATTCCCTAAAGACCTTGACTGAGGTCTTGAAACTTTTATTTATTATAATGACTCTGCACAGACAACTTCTAAGCTATATAGGAGTGAATAGATTTCCCAGTTTTACCAGCAGAAATGTACACATTTAGCCTAGTATTCTTGAGGCAATATCAGGAAATAAAAGGCTGAAAAATCAGAAAGCTACACAACTTTTCATTTGTGTTTTGAAAGACATGAAGTCCCAATCCAATAATGCATATATTAATATTCTCTTACCATATATCTCTTTCAGGGTATATAAAAGTTTTATTTTCTTGCTTTTTGTCTTGACTTCATTAATTTCTATAGCACTCAACACTCTCAATGCTGAACAGATTTCTTTAACTGCTCATTTTTATCTTTCTATTTATCATCCATATTTCTATATTTCTTTAGCCTTAAGTTTCAGAGTAAATTTGGCAAGAACAGCATGTATGCTTAGGTTTACTATAATTATCACCTCTCAAATATCTCCTTTCCTGATCATTTTCTGTTCCAATTATATCACCAGGCTAACTGTGCCTAGGAGGAATTATTTAAGACTCAATAATTTTTCAGGGACACTGATTGGTGATTATTAGTTCAGTGTGTTTTCTTTCTTTGTTTTTTTTTAATCAAATAATAGGTTCACTCTCTCGTGATAATTCGATAATTCAAAAATGCAAAAAAAAAAGAAGAAGAAGAGAAGAAGAATACCTGTAACAATCACCTAAAAGTTAAATGACAAAGTAATTGACCTTTATTTATGCACCTTTAAAGACACTCAACCTTGGGGTGGCAATATTATACTTTCTAAAGAAGCAAGGAAACTGTCAGATTGGCACCACATAATCAAGAATACTACTGACTATGAAAGAACCAGCATATGCCTGTAGTTCTCTGTGTATATGTGCATATATACCTGAACCCAGAGTGTTTCACATTTTATGTATAATTTCATGGAGTTTTAGGATCATAATATTAATGAATCAAATTAAGATATGTTTTAAAGATACAGATTTGTGCATGGAACCACAAACTGTTCCCCTAACATTTAGTTTTCTTGTCATACAAAAATGATACCATTTATAATTGGACTTTAGGACCTCCTTTTGTCAAGAAAATACCTTTAACATACCTAAGGTTTGGTCTCTATTATTATTTGATATGTCCTACAGTGTTATATAATCAATGATATTTTTATGACAACTATAGATGAATTAAATAGCATTGTTCCTTTTTGGTCACAGCTTTTGCTTTCCCAATTGCTTAAATTTTCTTCAGATCACTTATCAGCATCTATAGAATATTATTTTAGAGGTGAGTATTGGCTGTATTTGTGTAAGAATTTGTCCTTTTAGTTCACTGCTCTTTACCCAGAATCTGGAGGCATAACATATATGGCTAATATTGATTCAATGAGTGGTCCATACTGAGAAGTCACATAAGAAAAGACTGAGAGAGAGGGAGACAGAGAGAGAGAGAGAGAGAGAGAGAGAGAGAGAGAGAGAGAGAACAAAAGCACACATCTCCAATTCTAGGATCTTGTGTATTTATGGGATACCATGGGGTGCTCTGAAATTGTCTTTATTATAGCTCAACGAATGAGTAACCTATGAGGCTAACCCCTTCACATATTTTAAAATTAGAAATGAATGTACAAAATATTAAAATTGCTAGGGATTGTTTGGTCCAATAGCCTTTTATCCATTCTGACTTCAACTATAGCTCTGGTGGTATTTTTCTATAGTTCTCTGCCTCAAGACATTCTCGTACATCATAAACCTGGGGAACCATGAAACTATCCCTCTCCTTGGGGGCAGTCCTCAGCCAATGGAGCTTGACAGTCCATAGATAAATGACTCAGTCTTCTGTTATTTGGAGAGTTGATTCTTAGGCCATCTTTTCTTGCAATACCTTAGGGATCCTCAACAGGAAAAACCCCAAATGCCCACAGTAGCAATTTCTGCCTTTATTTTTTACTCTTGGATTTTAGAATTGCCTCCAGAAAAACTAATTGTTTAGATATTCTTCTCTTAGATTCAGCTTTGGGAGACTTCAAACTAACAGTATATACACAACAATGAATAGAGACAGATACTTAATGCTGTACATATCAGTGATTAGGAAGACACCAGGCAAGAAGCAGAAGCACAACTTTGACCACCGACAGAAGAGCTGACACCATATGTTTATACATAAATTCCCAACCATGCTTATACTTCAAGAAATTCAAGCACATACAACATCATAGAGTTAAATCTATAAACATCTATTTGTGCAACTTGATTGTGTCACTCTTTTCATTGTTTACTAGTGTCATTGTTCACCAGATGTTTGACAAGCCATTTTGCCTCTCATGGATTCAGTTTACACCTCTGTGTAATGAGAGGCTGAACAGATGGTCTCTAAAGAACATATTTCAACTCTAAATATTTATGATTTTCTCCTTACTCATGATTTGAGATACAAAAACGTATGGTGATTTGGTTAGAACCAAGTCTAGGATTTCAACTAATATGAAATTTCACACAGGTCATGTGCTTTACAATGTGTTCCTAATTCTGTTCATGTTGGCAGGGTTTGAAAAAAACAATAAAATGGCTGCACCATATGTGATGCACAGCAAGGCATGTGAAGACTTAAATAAAAGAAAACCCTCTGTGAATGTGTATAAAATTGTAAGCACGGTACAGTCTCAGATCATCTTGATTTCAGGGAGGCTAAATTTATTTTCCTCTCTGTTTGCCATATACCAACTTCAGCAGTTGTCTCTTTTTGAGAATTTTGTTGATTTGTATACATACACACACACACACATGCACACACACACACCTAGGCTGCTGTTACATCTGACTATAAGTGATAGAGAAATGTCCTGGATAATTTATAGGAGAAATACTCTATGATTAGGCTGAGATAGGAGGGTATTCATAAAATTGGACCAAGGAGTTCCCAGTAGAATAGTGAATTATAGGGATGCAGCTCAAATATGTGATAGTAAAAATGATAACCAAAGGTCAACACCTGGATACAACACACAAAAAAGAAGTCCCAGGTATGTGCAGTGGAAGGGAATTGTCTATGGTTTGAGCTCCTTATAGACCCTATTTGTTGCAAGGAGGCCCCTTATTTCATTCCAGCTGCTTAGCCCCGAAATAATCACACAGAAACTGTATTAATTAGATCACTAATTGGCCCATTAGCTATAGCTTCTTATTTGCTAACTCTTACATCTTCATTTAGCACATCTCAGTTAATCTGTGAATCACCATGGGGTTGTGGCCTACCAGCAAAGTTTCAGTGCATCTGTCTCCAGCGGCAACTCCATGGCTCCTCCCTAACTCCACCTCCTTTCTCCCAGCATTCAGTTTAGTTTTCACTGCCTACCTAAGTTCTGCCCTATCAACAGTAGAAGGCACTTTCTTTATTCACCAGTGGTATTCACAGCATACAGTGGGAAACTGACATCACCTGAATGTAAAAATACTCAAATAAGTTTATCCATATTTGTACATAGAATTTTATGCTCACACATTTTATCACTTTATCAACATGTTACAGAACAGCACCAAATCATAAAGCATATTCACACCTCATTCTTGCTGAATTATATCTCTACAATCTCAATAGGAAGAGATTATACACAGGCATGAGTGGTAAGGCTTGATCTAACAAGGCAACAAGGTATATTTCACTATCAAATACTTTCCAGTTTTCTCAGAGATAAGACAGAAAAAGAAGCAATAGCAAATAATTCCAGTTCTAAACAGATACTGTGGTGGTTTGGATTAGAAATGATCTCTATAGTCCCAGCCATTTGAACACTAGAGTCCCAATAGTTGGCACTCTTTGGGGAGGTTTAGGAGGTATGGCTGTACTGGAGGAAGTATGTCCCTGGGGGTGGACTTTGAGAGCTGAAACACATCCAGCCTACTCTCCCTGCTTTTTGCTTGTGGTCCAAGATGTGAATTTTCAACCTCCTGCAGCAGCCTCCATTCCTCTGTACTGCGATAATGATAAAATCTTGACCCTCTAGAACTATAAGCACAAATAAACTCTCTCTTCTGTAGGTTGTATTTTATCACAACAATAGACAAATAATTAATCCAGATGCTAAACCTACTGTTACTTGTGGTCTCATAGAAATACATATTTAATTAAGATCAAAAGAGAGCAAACTGGGTGCTAATTTAGTCACTTCAAACAGAGTCCTGCAGTGGCATCTTATTTGATTTTTTTCTCTAAGAAAGTATGTTTACAATCATGTAGATGGAATTCTAAGCTGAGATTCCTGGTTCCTCTGTGCTCTCTCATAATTGACTATGACATAAAGCACAGTTAACACAAGACTAAGCCCAGAAGAACACTAATGATTATATTAAAAGAAAACAATAGCTCCAATGGTAAAGTATTTAATACATGAACAAAGAAAATATACCTCCCACCCAAGAGAATGTAATACCAAAAAGGAAAAATTTTGAATGATGAGTTTTATATTTAAGTAATTTCACAATGAAAAAAATATAAATCATTAGTAAAGATGAGAGAAATAGATAAACCAGCAGTGATATTTTTGCCCATAGGCATCGATATATAGCAGTAGTCATATAAAAAAATGTTAGAACAATCAAATTGAAACCTTTCATAAAGCAAAGTCCTTAATGACTTTATTAGGTATGCTGAGCCAGATTAGACACCTTAACTATAAATATGAAAATTTACTGAGAATGTCTATGATATTTATGAGTTAACAAAAAAGGTGATAGACGAGAAGTAGAATAAAATAAAGCTGAAAGGAAAAAAGACAAATGAAAATATTAACATTAATGAAAATATTAAATAAATGATAATATTGAATAATATGTAGTTAGTATCAGTTGATCAATGCTGCTTGTTGAAATGTGAATTAATGATGCTGCTTCATTCAAGGTGCAAAAACTAGAATGGTCCCTAACAGTGTGTTTCATGCCAAAAAAAAAAAAAACCCACTACCTTGATAGAGCTTACAGTTAAGAGCATTGACTCTACAATTACTTAAAGTCTGATGTTTCTTAGATATGCTATCAAGGTAATCCAGCCCCTAGGTCATGGGTGGTACTATTATTATTATTATTATTTTATGTAATTTATTAAGTGAGCAAAACTATTAACATTCCTTCTGGCATTTGTGAGGACTGGTCTCATGGTTTTGTACTTTGTCTTTGGTACAGTTTGAGTTTATTACATTAGTAGTGGCATTTAGTATTCACAGCTTCATCCAACATATGTTCAGTGACCTTACTAGTGCTGAACTCCAGGAAAGTAGCTTGGTTATAAATTTAGCAGTTCTTAGTATGTAAATGATGATGATGATGGCGACGATGATAATGGTAGTGGTAGCACTGGTGGTGATGAGATGATGAGATCATGGAGTCTAGTGCTCAGTCTCATGGAATACAGGTTTCTGATCCTTCTTGAAAAGGGGTAAGATTATATAATCCACACTTTCTTGATCCATTCTTCCATTGAGGGGCACCTAGGTTGTTTCCAGGTTCTGGCTATTACAAACAATGCTGCTATGAACATAGTTGCACAAATGCTTTTGTAGTATGATTGGACTTCTCTTGGGTATATTCCCAAGAGTGGTATTGCTGGATCCTGAGGTAGGTTGATTCCCAATTTCCTGA